>VUJU01003880.1:0-22561 GCA_009835225.1 Aphis craccivora | reverse complement strand
AGATTTTTCATAAGTTTAGCTTACATTAATTATAAAAGAACTTAAATTTTGGTGTATTCAGGCCATTAAAACATAAGCCACCTTTTTCACTAACCACTGGAAATTATTTCCTAGGCTGACAAATCATCTCCGTTCAGAACCATTTTTCGTATACAATAATACCTGTCATTGGATTCAAATTTTGAACCCAATTACCCACTTACCCACTTTTTAATCTTAATATTTCACTCAGTAATTTTATTTTATTGATAATTATAAATAGATTTATGTACATTAATGTATAACAAATATAATAATATAATTATAATTATATTTTTAACAATACAACTATTTTATTTTTACCGATTTTTATAGTTTTTATAACCTATGAACATAATATGTTTTACAGGGATATTACACCAAGTACTATTGAACAACCTCTACAAACTGATATTAGTGAAGTTAACATTATGGAAGAACTAAATGTATCTCAATGGCTATTATTTAAAAAACCAGAAGAAGATGGACCACTTGTTCGTGGTGGACATGCAGATGCTCTTGTAGTTCATGCAACAAACGCAGTTAAAAATGGTAACAATTCAAAATTTTATATTATAAACTGATCCATTTAAATGTATACACTCTATTTTGTCAAGTTTTGTTTGAACATATATAGAATTTCATAATCTGAAACATAATATTTTCTAGAACACTCTATTTCATAAAAATTAAATTTAAAATATGTTATTTAAGAAGTTGTATAAATAATAACAAGGTGTGACCACAAGCAGCATTCATAAAAATACTTTTATACTCTGATAGTATGTTAATACTGGCAGTTGCACATCAATGTGTTAACTACATACTCTTAGGAATATTCTACTTTGGAATGTGAAACTTAAAATTCTTGTTAACCTTATAAAAAGTAAATTTCAAAAGTAATAACAATGAATTATAAAACTAATGTTCTATAATGAATAAAAGTTAAAACCTCAAAAATATAAGTTAAGACACTTAATGGAAGACTGTGTGTATATTTACTGTTTATTTATAATATTTTTATCATTACTTTAGATTTCATGTATCAAGAAGCGTTTTTAACAACATATAGAACATTTATTTCACCTTTAGAATTAATACAAAAACTATGCATGCGACACCAAAGATTCCAAAATTCAGGCGATTTAAATAGACAAAGAGCTGGCCGAGAATCATTTTCTCTATTGGTTAGAGTAGTTAGTGATTTAACGTAAGTAAATACAAATTTTAAAATTTGAGAATTAATATTTAAAAAGTTTAATTGATTACAGTTTAACAGACTTGGATAATGAAGTGCTGCAAATTCTCATGGAATTTGTGTATCAACTATTATGTGCTGGAGATTTAACCATGGCAAAAGCACTTAGAGTTAAACTTTTGGAAAGATATCAGGCAAAAATGGTGCATAATACTTCAATTAATGCTCTATTACCATCTCAAAATATATACACTCGTCAAGCTACCTTATTAGACTATAAAACAGAACTTATTGCTGAACAAATGACAATGTTGGATTCAGAACTATTTATGAAAATTGAGATACCCGAAGTTTTGATTTGGGTCAAGGAACAAAATGAAGAACGTAGTCCAAATCTCACAGAATTTACAGAACATTTTAACAAAATGTCATACTGGTATGAGTTTTAAAAAAATATATTAATATATTTAAATTATATTATTTTGTTGTACAGGGTTGTATAGGGTGTTTCACTTAGCATGTTCATTGTTCATCTCTATTTTTTCCATTAATAATGTTTTTTTATTGAAATTCAGATTTTTAGATTTCTTTAGTATATATTGTATATTATATTCAAGGAACATATTTTTAAATACTTAGATTTTATTTATTTTATTTTACTAAAATTGATGGCAACCAGCCTTTTACAATATAGGAATTAATGTGCTGTTAATTTTTGATATGTTTAATGTAACTTAATTCAAATAAGTTTTTTTAAAAGAACTGTAATGATAAGTTCATCATATTGAGTGTGGAAAGTATGGAGGTTATTGTATTTTATTTGAACATTTTCGTATTTTATATTTTTTAATTTATTGTAATTGCCTGCGAAATAAGTATATTAAAACTAGATCTAATACTACATCTGTTTTATATTTTTCATTATTCTGAAACTACTCGTTCGAGCTATCATGATTTAGATATATCAACATTTTCAAAAGAATAACATTTAAAAAAAATACAAATCTAAATATTTAAAAATATGACCTTTATATAAAATGAAATTTGAATAAATTAATTAGTAAATGAAAAAATCAGGTTGAGCATGCTTGATTAATCACTCTGAATATTATATACATAAGTAATATAATACTTTTTTTAGGGCAAGGTCACGCATATTAGAACAAAATGAAGCTAAAGAACGTGAACGTTATGTTTTAAAGTTTATCAAAATAATGAAAAGTTTAAGAAAAATGAACAATTTTAATTCATATTTAGCTCTTTTATCTGCTCTAGATAGTGCACCAATAAGACGTCTAGAATGGCAAAAATATATTACCGAAGGATTAAAAGAATATTGTGCACTAATTGATAGTTCATCAAGTTTTAGAGCTTATAGACAAGCTTTAGCTGACACAAATCCTCCTTGCATCCCTTACATGTAAGTCAATTTAGTTTAATAAACATATTAAAATTTAATTCTTATTGATAATTATATTAAAATAATCAACCAACAAAAAAATTATTGTTATTTACATTAATATACCCATACATATTATGATTTAAGTTTACCTAATTAAATTTATTTACACTTAGTTAATTATTAAAAACAATAAAGTTATTTTGATACTGGTGTCTGACTTGTAGCAATAAGTATACAATGTAAAGTATTATCTTGTATACTTTTTATTAGTTGTTGAGTTAAAATAATGTATAGACTAATTTTACTACAGTAGTCCAGCTTACATTAAGATTATTTTAATAGCATTTAAATGCTCAACAATATGCATTGTTAAAAAAAAAAGTGTATTTAAAGAAATTAGATTTTTTATACTATTAAGTGTATTGCACCTTCATAGTTATAAGTGTACATCAACATTGAAAAAACCTTTTTATTTCAGAGGATTAGTATTACAAGATTTAACATTTGTACACATCGGCAACAATGATTATATATCAGATAATATAATAAATTTTTCCAAAAGATGGCAACAGTTTAATATTGTTGAAAATATGAAGAGATTTAAAAAAGGGTAATAATATTTCATTATATATTACTATATTTATCTAATGAGCATTTATTCCAAAATATTTTTAGATGCTACAATTTCAAGAAACATGATCACATCATTGCGTTCTTTAACAATTTTGATGAGTTTTTATGTGAAGAAGCCATGTGGCAAATTAGTGAAAGCATTAAGCCTAGAGGAAGTAAAAAAACTACATAAAAGTATATTTAAAAAAAAATAATTTTAAATTTATGCAGCTTTTTATTTCAAAGCAGTTTGTGAGAAAACTGTTGTTTTGTAATGATTTGAAGGGTTTGTCAAATGAAAACATAATTTTCCTGGGTAGTAAAAATTTTATATAGATTATTAAATTTTCTAATAACACCTTTATCTATTTAACCATTCAATTGGAAAGTGACAGACAGTATCTTAAAAATTAAATTTTTTTTTTATATGTTTTGTAGTTTACGAATAATTTGTCATAAAATATACAACAATTAAGAGAACGTCATACTTGAATGTGTTGTCTCCGTCTTACACACATATTATAACAGACAAAACAAATTTATGTAATCTGAGTAGAACTCGTTCAATTTTGGTTCTAGAGCAGCGATTCTCAACCTGTGGTATGTGGCAATCTCATACGTGGTACGCGAAGAAAATCTTCCATTTTAAAAACCGTATAAGAATACATTATTAATAACCAAAAAAAAAAAAAAAGCAAAAAAATGGTCAGGTGGTACGTAAAAGTTTTCAAATTGTGTAAGTGGTACGCGAATACAAAAAGGTTGAGAACCACTGTTCTAGAGTAAATACACCTAAAATAAAATTGAATTGAATTGTGATAATATTTCTGAGAGTAAGATGCTGCGTTTTTTCATTATTTTCAATACAACGTTCATTATATTGTTTAGAAATAGTGAAAATGTCAACATTTTTAAATGATGACCTTTAACTTTTCAAAATTAAAATTTTTTTTTTTAAAAAAAGCAGCACCATACTCTCAAAAATATTGCCACAATTCAATTTTATAATAGGTATACTCTAGAACTAAATATGGCGAGTTGATGTCATACGTGTGTAAAACAAAGAGATCATAATATTATGAGAGTATGACGTCCTATTAACAAAAATTGAAATATATTCTAATTTTTCACAATTATAAATTTTAACTTTCACTAAGAATTCATGACTTACTTTTGTTGAGTTTAAATTAAATTGAATACATAAATGTTAATACTTAACATTTTAGTGCAAAGTTAACACAATTGTTTTTTTTTTAAAAAAATTTTATGAGCACTTCCAATTTTAAAAATAATGTAAACTCTATACTTATCTATACACCACTTTGAATTATGTTATGATACTTCATGATTAATCATTGCTTTCATTTTTGGAAAAATAACAACACACACAACTTGCGTTTTAGTAAGTAAATGAAACAAGCTCTCATACATCCAATATGCTTTTAAAAAAAACTATATTTTTGGTAAATTTGGAATAGCTCATTTGTATGAGTATTTATACTTATATTATTATTAAAATTAGATCAAATTTTAAAACTAATAATTTACAAGGTCTTAAATAAGATAGATTTTAGTAAATATCTAGTCATTTTTCTAACAAAACTTTATTTTATTAAGCAATGTTTTCTAGTTGAAATTTTATACATATTTATTTTTAATTATAAATATTATTATTAAAGATTCTTATTTTTTATTTATATGTAGTAAAGTTGATTTATTATTTTTATTTTTTTTCGAAAATATTGAATATATTAAATCTTAAATGTGTATTATTAAGTACACTAAATCTATTTTCAATAGTATACTATCATTTATATATGCAGTTGACATTAATTTACTAAATTCTAAGTTACTATTTCTAATTTATTTTTTAATTTTTTTTAATACAGTTTAAATCGGGGATCTTAAATCTTTTTAGGAAGACACCCTTGATCTAGACTATAACACACTGATTAAACTGACCACTATTATATACATTTTAAACAGTATTTTGAATTTTTTATTCTTCATTATATCATGTCATATTTGTTATTACTTGTTCCTAGAGACCTGATAACATATAAATAATTATTATTATTCTTTCGTATGGCTATAAAATAATAACCTTATGTAACAAATGGAATGTATGTAAATAAATTATGTTCTGAAACAAAATACATTATAAATTAATTACATGCCAAAACAAATTGTCAACATTTTATCTGTGGTGCCAATGAGTGAATTGTTTTAAAAACTAATTAATGTAGAATGTCTACAGAATATTATCACTATCATTAGAGAACATAAGAAAGAAATTGTTGTATTATGAAAACAAATGTAACAAATCAAAAGCATTTTGGACAAATAGTTTTATTATTTTTTCAATTCCTGTTTATTAAGTTAATAAACATAATAAACTTAATATCATTGTTATTTATGATTGATATAGTAACAATAACGGATCAATGAATAAGCTTATATTAGTTATACCACTTACACCAAAATTATATAGTAGCTTAAGAAACTAATCAAAGTATTTAATATAAGTTAAATAAAATATTTATTAGCTTAAGAAACTGACGAGGAAACTGATCAAATTATTTAAATAATAAATTATATAGAAGCTTAAGAAACAGATCGAAGTATATAATACATAAGGTTTAAATTTTTTGTTTTATTTTACATTTATATTTATAAAATATTATTTAGTTAAAACTAAAACTAAAAAATGTCAATTGTTGAGGATAAATGATTTATTAACATTAAATATTATTTACTTTTTTGAGGTAACCTCAATATTTATCCGATGAAAATATGATAGCATTGAACAATTTTAGTTCCTATTTATTTTATTTTTTATTTTTTTAATAAAATGACTATTTATTGTAATAATAATATATAGTACTAAAATATAATTGAATATATATTATATTTGTTTAAGAAGCTGATAAATACTACAATTTATTGTATAAAAATTGTAAATCATTTTATATAATATGTATATTTATAGACATAATAGACCTAGAAAAAAGGATGAAAGAATTGTCTTAATTAATTACCTGTTATTTATTTATACGACTATTGTATAATAAATAATCAGGATTGAGTAAAATTTGTTCATATTATGTCATAGTATAAAATATATTAAATTTAAAAAAAAATTTAGTAAAAAGATTATTAGTCAGACAACATAAATCATTTTAAATTATATTTGTAAAACTTTGCATAGCATAGATTAAAAAAATGTATGTATTAGAAATAAAATACTATATATTCACCATTAAATGCTTTACCATAAAAACTAACATGGTTTATTAATGGTGATATTGTATATGTACGTATTCCTTTAATGCATTTGGGTTATAGTATAACATATAAGAAAATGTGTACTTTCCTAAAACTAATTAAACTTTTTTTATTTATTTTATTATTTTTGCTAAAATGCTTTTAGTATTAATTTCAGCATTATTTAACAATAAAAATTTGTTAAAACAACATACATTTAGAAACATTGCTATGCATCATCTTCTGCTCCTAATCAATTATTCAAAATGGCATATCTTATATTTTAATATATTGTCACACATTTGTATTGTTTGTTATTGATCATATCATTAAAATAAGACAAGTGAATACATTTTACTTAATTATAAATTAATTTCTCACCCATGTCATCTCTTCATTAAATTATAAAATTTAAATATGTATTAATGATGTGATCTATATTGCTAATAGAAAAATTTTAATTTTTAATAATTTTTTTTATGTGTCCTAAATGTCCAAATGTAGAATTATTGAATTTTACTTTTTCATTATTATTGTAAAAAGTTATGTACAATATACATTTTAAGTCGATACTCGATATACACCATTAACTATTACGTAAATTAGGTATATTATATTATTTATTAAATTTATGATTATATTTAATAGCAAAAAATGTATTTAATTTTATTGATTTGACCGGCCTTTACATAATTTATGTAGCAGTATTAAGACAACTTAATATTTCAAATGCAATTTTTTATGATGTAGCTAAATATACAAAAAAATATCAATAACATGTATATTTATTCTTTGTTAAAATAAATTGTATAGTATTATGTTTGTAACTTGTTTTTTTTTTTTTTAAAAAGTGTTATAGGTATGCAGTATTTATTTGAATTAGAATATTTAGTAGAAGCTATTTGTTTATACAAGCTCAAAAAGAGAACTATTTAACATTTTTGTTTTTTGACATAGTAACATATTAAATAATATTCCTGATATTTTGTAGTTGATCAATTTACAAAATAAAGAAGTTATGTTATAAAAATATTTAATTTTGAGTTAATTTATACTTAACTTACAATTAAAATATTAATTAAATTTAAAGAAAAAAGATAACCAACTGTAATAGTGTAAGATTTACAAGTAAAGTTATTTTATAAGTACATACTCAAACAATTCTCAAAAACTTTCTTGTAGCACTTTTATGGTTTAAATTGGAATAACAGTTACCTAATTAAGAAATATTTTGAAGAAATCATTTTTTGCTAGTTTTTTATTTGCAATAATTTTTCAAAACATAATAAAAAAAACAGATAAATAAACTAATGTCAGAAAGTAGCTTACAAATGATTTTGAATATATTTTTATGCCAAATACAGTGTTCATAGTAATAGTACAATTTATATTTTTGAACTCGGGTTGCTTACAAATATACTTTATTCAAGCTAAAATAATAAAGTCAGTGCTCAGTAGTCAGTAGCTAATTCCACAAGTGTGGTTAAACTACACGGTGAGTATATGAACCTGACTTGGTGGAGATGACAAGTGAATGTTGCCTGACAAAAATTGGTCATTGCCAATAATTATATTTTTTGTAACACAGTACAGATTATTAGTTATGAATTGCACTAACTTTTTTAACTCAACGCTTGCACGACACAACTTAATTTTAATTTTAATAAAAATCCCTATTTTTAATAATACACTTGAGTTGGTTAAATGTTATCAAATTACTTTGTTGTATTAATTGGTATTCTAAATCTAGAATATACTGAATAGTAAGAGGTTAAATGGTAGGTACAAACATTTTTTTTTTTAAATTTGTAATCTACAACTCATTTCTAAACAAAAAATCAGAATTCATTTATCTCCAGGGTTTCCAAATTGTGCACTGTAAACACTTCCTAAGGGCAACGTAGTCTATGACTCATAATAAATAATTTAAAATGTAGACTTATTTTTAATTCTGTGTTTCATCATATTTACAGTAGAAAAAATGTTAGGTGAACCCTGAGAACCACTGATCTAACTTAAACTGTTATTTCTTACTTAATAAATAGTAAGTAGTGACAATTTAACTTATGTACAAACTAGACGAAAATTTAAAATTGAAATAGCTCTATTTTGGATTCATTAAATAGATTATACATCAATATGGTTTGAAAAATTGAACCAAAAAAAAAAAAAATATGTTATGTTACATAATATGTTAACTTTGGCGCAAATATGCTTAAACATTTTTCATACACAAGGATTCGTTTATTTAGTATAAGAATCGTACAAAAGTAAGTAATAATTTGTTTCGGCACCAACGCCACCTTGCAAAGAACAGATGAGCCGACTAACACTTCTAGTACACTACACACATTGGAGGTGGAAACGGTCGCTACCACCTGTGATGGTGACATTCGCGCTCTCTGTCAGTGTTTATATATATGACTAGAATACACAAATTAAACAAATTTTCAATCAGAAAATTTTTTGCCAAATAGTCTTCATAATTAGAAAATTACAAAACATGCATAATTTATTACTAAATAAAGTGCAATCGTTTCTTATTTTTGTGAACACTGAACATGTTTTATATTCCTAAATTATTAATAAAATATAATAATTAAGACTAATAAACCTAAATATTGACATTAGAATTAACTTCAAGACAACTAGAATAGATATGCTATTTATTAACCATTAAATTAAGATAAGTACTTGCGAGAGTTACTTTATTAGTGATTTCATAAATATTGTTATAAGATTAACAAGTTCTAGACTTCCAGTGATAGGTTTTATTATGCTCTCAGCAAAATAGTTTAAAGCACTATTTCCCAATCTATGTGTCACATTGGTCACAAAATATTTTTGATAGTGCTGTTTGTATATTAATAATAACAACGGAAATAAAAATTAATTTAAAAAACAATTTTTATACATAACAGAATTTATTATTCATTATACTATGTATTAGTTAAATTACGTAACAACATTTATTATTTTTTAGTTATTATTAAATATTATGCATATTAACGCATTAATATCAACCAAGTTATTATTATTATTACTATTATACTGAACCAAATAAAATTTATAAAAATATTATAAAGTATACATATATGTATTTGATATAAACACATTTACAAAATATTCAGACATTTTTCTCGCAAAAATATGTAATTTTAATTAAGTTGAATCATAAGTTTATGAGCTTTGATTTAACTTTAATACTTTCTATACAAATCATTTATAATACAATTAATATATAAAACAATATTTTTTGGATTTTCTATAGTTAAGGATTATTTTTTATCTTAAATACAATGAAGAAAAAAACGAATGAAAAATAAATAAACATTTTATGTAACATAGCAAATATAAAAATAAGTGAAATATAAAATAAATCATGATTGTTAACATACTGACAAACAGTTATCTATATGATCATCTAACTCTATAACATTTTTAAATATATTTTCACAGCATGGGCATTTCAAATTATTATTATCAACATTTGGCTTTGGTGTAGTTGGCATTTCTGTCGACATACAAATATCTAAATGTGTATTAATATTACTTTCTTTAACCATTTTTTCACAGCATGGACAGTTCACATAATTTGTATCTTCGGGAATATCCACAGAATCATTTTCAAATACATTTATCAACATTTTACAATTATTTAAATGTTCGTTCATTAAAGATCTATCAACCGTATCATTGCATGCTGGGCATTTACATTTATCATTAATTTCATTGCCAAACATCTCTTTCAATTGATCACAATTTTGTAAATGGTCATTCAACCAATCTGTAAACACAGGTTCATTGCAAATAGGACATAATGTAGTTTCATCTAGATCTTTTAAACATAAATCTTGTTGAGCATTTTGTTTATTGCATTCATCAGATTTAGAAGGCATATTAGCGTTCTGTTCAGAATCTTTCTTTGTGGGTGAATTTGATTTGTTATCTAAATGAAATTTTTGATCATTCTCTTTTGATTTGGAATTTGTTTCTGAATCATCATGAAGAACTTTCTTTATTGGAGGATTCAATATTGTAACAAAATTTGTAATTTTATTAACAGGTTTGACGTCAGATTGTTTTGGAGCAGTGTGTTTTTTTTTCAATCCATAACCTTCAGGCTCTTTTACTTTAATAAAAATTCCATTGCAATTAGCTTGATGATTAGACCACCAATTATCATTTGGTCCTGGGGCACGATTCATACTTCTTTTTACATATCCGTAAAATGGCTTATTATATTGACAAGGTCCATTACACTTCCACCAATGTGTTTTGTACAACTTTACTTCATCGTGAAAATCGTGATAAATTGATATTTTAGTGCCAGCTCCTACATTTATCCGGTACATATGTTTACAAAATTCTGGCCCATGCCCATCTCTATCTCTATGATCTCTATTATTAGTAAGAAACAAATATGCATGTATCATTTCGTGTAATAGAGTTTCAACTAAATCCTTTCGAGGTCTAAGTTTTAAAAGCGGTTCACTGAGGCTTATGGAGCAAAATCCATTCTGATATCTACATAAACCAGCACAGACTGTCATCCTTTTACTCCATTGTACCATGACCGAGTCCAATGTACTCCAAAAATACTGTCGATTAAATGCCAAAAACAAACCGTGTATATCTGGATTTGGATCTAACATTTCCCAAGAATGGTCTACTAAACTTTCAGTAGCATCTAAATTTTGAGTGTATGATCGTTTAATTGGTCGAGGTATATTATCGATAGCATTAGTTGCATTACGCTTTTGTCGAGGCTTTTGTTCTTTAACAAAAGTACTGATATCAGTCATATCAATTGTATTACTACTACTAGGGCCAGAAGCCAAACTAGTTGTAGGTTTTGTTAAATCTATATAAGATACTATTTCACTGCTCTCAAAATTGGACAGCTCGTTTTGTAATTGTAGAGCGAATAAATAATCATTGCTTGTATCCATTTTAAAATACAAAGTATTTATAAACTAAATTGATTATTACTTACTAAAGCAATTAAAATGAGAATATCTATAATGAGGACCATCAAACTAAATGTTTAATTCAATATCAGACCATGACCAAAACGCTGGATCTTAAACTGAACACAATGTGAAAAGATGAATGTGAAATTACCATCGAGGTTAAGAGTAAGCATGGATTAGGATTTATGAACACTGAATAACATCCGAATTATGAAGATACTATCGAATTAACTTGCAAGTTATGACATCAAAGTTAAAACTATTAGTGTAATACTGTAATCCTTACATAAGCACTATAGTTAATTATTTAACCACTATTAAACAGTTATATTTAAACATTTTAAACTTGAATAGGTACATCGGTACGTGGTGGTGGTATTGTGGTAATTTATTCAGTTGTTGTAATTATGTTTTGAAAACAACGAACAAGTGTTTTTATCACTAAGAACAGTAGATAACCAGATCTCAGATAACCTAACCCAACCTCATAGAGTATAAAAATCATACTCTGTGGTGCAGATATTATTGAACCATGGTAGATATTGTTATATTCTGTATAGATAAGAATAATCTATCGCGCATAGATAAGAAATATTCACGCGGTAATGCGGTATACACAATACACGCCACACGCCGGGGCAAGTGGGCTATATAGTGGGCAACACGCAGTAATATTATATGTGTGGGGCAACATGAGAAGTGTAATCATTTAAATTTTAAACAATATTAATATAAAAAGATATCAAGTCAAATGTGTTGTAACTTATAATTATTTAAATAATTAAAAGAATAAAGTAATAAATAATTATACAAAAAAAACTACAATGAAAAAGAAACCTTGGTAAGTACCTATATTTGAATCAATATTAATTACGTAGTTACTATACTTTTATTAAATTAAAAATACAATGTTGGTTAGTTATTTTATCTAAAATAAATTGCATTTTACAAATAGTTTATTATATATGTATAATAAAAACTATGTGTATGAACCAATAGTGATTTATATTATTATATAACTTTAAGGATTAATAATTATGTATATCTAATATTTTTGCTTAAAATTATGTTTATTAATTAAATTATTAGAGAGAATATCTTAAGAAAATTGCAGTTTAACACTGGTAATTAAAGATAAATTTAGTTAGTGCCATTTAAGCATTGATATAATGAATTTATTTGACACAATTTATACCTACAATTTATTTAGTTGCATCTATACCTATATTTTTGTTTGTTTTTAAATTGTATAATTTATTATTTAATATAAAATAATTTTTTTAAGGGGACGCAAACAAGAGGAAAGCGATGATGACGCTTCTGTAGATTTTGATGGTGAAAATTCAGAAAGTGATTATGACGAAAACGAAAAGCTTCTTCTAGAAAAGACACGAAAAGAACTAGCTCAAGGACCATATGATTCAGATGAGGAGAGCGAAGTAATTTATTTTATACACTATTAATATTGTATACAATTTGCACATTATTGTTTCCATGTTAAAATCTAACTACTTCTATGCTACCATTTCTTTTAGGACTGTTCTTACAATGTCCTTAAGTATAACCGGTAGAATTCTATTGGTTAACTCATGATAAATTCTTCCGGTTAGCGTTATCAGGCAATAACTGAACATTGTAAGAACAGCCCTTAATCTTTCATAAACTATAAAAAATAATCATTTTTCTATAGCATAATAAAAACAAATTAATACAATTTAAATTGATAAGACTGAATTTAGAAATGTAATTTACTATGGTAGAATGAATTAATAAAATAGTTTTTATTTGGTTGTATCAAGTATAATATGAATATTTATACCCAATAATTCTTGAATTCTTGTATTTTTGTTTGAAAAAAAGAGAAAATTATTTAAGTAAACATTTATAGATCAAATTTATTTTTAACTTATAAGCTTAATATTTGTTACATAATGAATTATTTAAGATATTTTAAAAATTTGTATATATAAACGCAATACATTAAAAATAAGTAGAAATCTTAAAGTGAATAGTTATAATTAGTTTACTCATGTAATTAGGAAGAAGTATTTCCACTACGTAACAAACTAGATCAGTATGAAGACAGCGAAGAAGATGATGAAGAAGTTGAAAATGATATAGAACAACATTCAGATGATGAAGAAGAGAAAAATATTAACGATAGTGATATAGAAGGTGCAGAAAGTGGTTCAGATGATTTACCTAATGACAAAGCTTGGGGTCAACTAAGAAGATCGTTTTATAATACGGACTACTTAGATAAAGATCATGGAGGTAACATAATTATATTTAATTATTGAATATTTTATATAATTTAATTAAATATATTATTTAGGTTTTGAGGGAGAAGAGGACGAAGAAACTGCTAAAATGGAAGAAGAAGAAGCGCGTAAAATACATCAAAGAATGATGTCTGAATTAGAAAATGTAGACCTCGACAGTGAACTTTTTATTGTAAGTTGTAAATAAAATGTATTTACAGAATGTTTCTTATTTATTGTTTATTATTTATAGGGAACTAAAGTAACAGATAATGTAAAAGAAGGGACTGACACAAGTGATATAACACAAATGATGACCGTTAAAAAAGATTTGAGTTCAATGAGTGATCGTGAAAAACGAAAATTGTTAATGAAAGAATCACCTGAACTTTTTGGACTAATCACAGATTTTAAAAGTAATTATTTGAAACATTATTTTCTTTAAAATAAGAATTCATATAATCTGTTATGTATTAATAAATCGTATAATAACATTATTTATTATAGCGTACATGGGAAGAGTACAAGAAAAATTATCTCCTTTTTTGAAATTAGTTAGATCTGGGGACATACCAAAGAGTCGGTTTACAGAATATACGCAATGTTATTTTGAAATTATATTGAAGTAATAGTGATATTTTACATCAACAATTGTTGAAATTATTCTTATTTTATATTTTTGTTATTTTAGTTACTGTACCAATATTGGGTTCTATTTTCTTATGAAATCTGTTCGTAAACCAGTACAAAATCATCCTATTATGAATAGATTACTCCGATACCGTGAAATGTTATGTGAACAGGATAAAAAATTTGGAACATTAATATTACCTCAGATTGATCAAATATTGTCAAATATCAATACAGTAGAGTAAGAAATTGTTTAATTTAAACACATATTTATTACTTAATATTTTTTTTAAATTTTAGATCTAACTTTAAGGCGAGTAAAAATAAACCAAAAAAATTACTTAATCTACTCACAAAACCAGTACAGAAAACTGAAAAAACTGTTAATATTGTTAAACCCAAAGAAAATAATTTGCAAAATGTAGACGTCAACCAATCAAATAAATTTGAGGATAGTGTAGATGAAGAAGAAGAAGATGGAATAGAAGTTAAAGGTATAATACTAATATAATATTATAAATATTAGTATTTTAATAACAAATTATTTATTTTATAGAAGAACCAATGGTGACCACTGATGAAAAACGTGGTATAACTTATCAAATAGCTAAAAATAAAGGACTTACGCCTCGACGTAAGAAAGAACTTAGAAATCCAAGAGTGAAGAATCGTATGAAATATCGTAAAGCCAAAATCCGTAGGAAGGGACAGGTTAGCTAAATTAATTTACATCAAATTTTATTTTTGGAATTCCTTATGATTATGTTATATATAAGTGTATTAATATTTGTGTGTATTTCATTTCAGATTTCAGAGCCACGTAAAGAAATTCGTCGTTATGATGGTGAAATTTCTGGTATTAAAGTTAATCTGTCTAAGAGCATAAAAATTAAAGCTTAATTTACTATGTTTTTGTTTGTGGTAATATATGGTAAATTTATAAAAAAATATCCCTAATGATTTTTTTTTTTATGAAATATCAATACTATTGTGTTTTTTTAATAAAGAATCGTAAGTGATAATAATAGTAATATTATTTAGCCTATATAAATCAAAGCATAGTTTTTGAAATACAATTAAATGTTGTTAAAACTTAACATAGGTAGTACTATTTCTTTGAGGTAATGTATTATTTACTATAGGTACTCTATTAAAGATTATAGTGAACTTTTTTTTAAAATAGCTATAATCAATTGAAAAATGATTTATGTTATAACATTCTAATTGAACAGTGTAGTTAACTCACTGTTTTTGGGAACAGATTCTTTATGTCTCTGTCCACACAGTAGTTCTTATATATCATTAAACTGGCAAACTACACGTCTACGTGGTTGAGGTGTATATTTTCGATCTTTTTCATCCAATTTTGGTTGACCAAATAATAGTTGTTGGTAAAATTTGTGTAGAGGGTAAGATCCAATTTTCTGATAGGCAACGTAGCGGTAGAGTTGGTAAAACAGGAGATACGTATTGTCTAGAATCTAGATAGGGCTGGAGAACCTGAGACTAACGCACGGGGGTCGGAGAGGCAGGATACACCTCATGTCGTGTAACTAAAGGCAATGAAATTGCTGGTGTGTTTTGGTTTTGTGGTGGAGGACTATGAAGAGTTTTGCGTCATGGAACAAATTTGAGATAGGTAGAAATCAGACTCTTCCTTGAACAATTGGACTAGGTTGTGGTGAATCTGAGGGATTAATTTCTCTAGAAGTACTTCGTTCAAACGGACTTAGATATACAGAAGATGGCCTAAAACAAATAAAAATAAACTTAGGTTTACTTTGAAAAAGTCGGTCTAAATATTCCAATCTAAATAACTGGTAAAAATGTATTGATCACATCACAGAATATTGAATTATAAAAGTATTGTAGTTATAATAATATATCTAGATATTTTTAACATCATTACGTATTAGGTATAATAATGTAGACTATTTTAAGTTATTTATTCCATATTTATCGCAAAAATACACTATAATATATTGTACCTATACCTACCTACAGGCTGCAGTATAAATATAATAAATAATTTTAACTTTACATTTTTATTCGTTGGGATTTTAAACAGATGCATTTAAATATATGCCTAGCATTAAACTTGTATATGAACAAACATAACTTTTTATACCTCGACCAAATGATAAAATTTCGGAATAATGGAGCTCCATTTGAGAGTCTGTGACATAACTGACATTAATATTGCAGTTTGAAATAAACTGTATACATAATAGAGGTAGGTAACCGATGTTTAAAGTGTATAGATACAAGAATATTAAACTGCACTGATAGATACGCATAAAACGAATATAATATATTTTAGTTTTATACTACCTTATATATATATATAGGTATAAGCACTAGGTACACATTAATATATTGTACCATTTGTACCTATATTTTTTGATCGTTAAGCAAATAACTACATGTACATCAAAGTATTTCCAAGAGTAACGAAAATGATGGGTTTCGATGTTCAATGGGTAACCGTTTTAAAATTATTACTTGTACAAGAAGATCGTTTAATATCAAAGGTGAAATACAGTGGTGTCCTTTAGAATTTTCGCTCGGATGGTCCGAATTCTAATAAACGCGCAGCATTTCTCGACGGGCGGTCGCTCTTGTCCAAATCTATAGGTAACAAAAAAATATAATATAACGTGTACAATCTTCAATACACGTCGAGACTGAACGATACAAAAATTTGACTATATATTATATACATATACGTTAGTCGATATAGGTGCATATATATCACGCACAATAACGTGTATATACTTATAGGCAATAATGGGGCAGGTCATTTAATATGATACAAGAAAAAGATAAAATTGGGTAATAATCGATTATAATAAAATATTTTTTTCCACGTATTACATTACATTTATTGGGTAGGTACCTATTATATTATTATTATATGTTTTATTTTAACAACGTTTGTCATTTAAGTCCTATTCACAAACCGCTAACAAATTGTATTGCAGCTATAATCGAGTATCGCCACATAGGCGGCAAGCTTATATTATATGATATAAAAACTGTTAATTTAAAAATTTGATGTTAATTCTGATGAATTTTGTAATCAATGTTGTAATATTTTTTATTTAATCGTTTATTATTATTATTATTTATGTTTTATATGGTTATCTACCTACTCTATTATATATTTATACCTATTCATAATAAATTATTCTATCTATTTATTTTTTGTAGACTGTAATGTGTTTGCATACAGTAGGTAACCGCTGTCCATAAAATAGGTAGGTTTACTTGGAAACTTTTTAATTTTTGTTTGACCTAATCGAACTCTCATTTAAAATGTATAAGTAATTACTTGACCCTTGTTGTTGAATTTTAAAAATACAGTAAAAATTCAATGATTAAACTACTCTTATTTTATTCGTATTTTGTAAAACTTTAATACCTTTTATTTTCATTTTTGAACCGCAACGACGCGCGACGCCGCGGGAACTGCTTTCGCATTTTTTTTGCATGGTGCTAAAAAAAAACTGTTATACCTAGATAGATAGCAAATAGCAATAGTTACCAATATGGTCAATTTTTCAAAAAAAAAAATCATTTTATTATTTAATGCATATAAATATTTAAAAAAATATATATATATTTATAAAAGTACCTATACTTTTTTGATAATTAATGAACTGTACCTACTGTTGTCGTGAGTTTAAAAAAAGATAATAGGTACTTAATACTTAGGTATATACTAATAAGAATGTACATTGTATTTTAAGAAATTCTTATTTGTTACTATAATTAGATATTATTTATTACCATTTACCATAAACTTTACATACCTATCTACAACTTACTAGTGTATAATTAGGTCTATGATTATTATTTATTATACTTTTTTTTTTTAACTAATAGACGTTCTTTGTCACATTTCTTTCTGATACAAAAGTTTTACTTAAGTATTTCAAGTATTTCAAAAGTATTAATAGATACATTACAAAATAATTAATTCTATAAATTCTAATTCTAATTTATCAATAAATAACCGATATTTACAGTGTACACCACTTACTACGAATAAAAGAAATTGCTGTATAGATATAATAGTAACAAAGTTTAAAAAAAATAGTTTTAAATCAATGATTATTATAGGCATTTACAAGTGTGATAGTTAGATAGGGGTAGGTATTATATAGTATTCCCCAATCAAGTCTCAGGAGTCACATTTGTTGTTATATATATATATATATTTTTTTTTTTTGAAGGCAAATGTATACACTTAATTTTAAGTAAGTTGTTAACAGCTATAAGGCTAATAAGAGTTAAATACCTAATATAAGAGTTATTATTTCGGTTATTATCAATAATTTATTAATTTTTGCTAGGTATCTTTCAGGTAACTTCAACTACATAATATTGTATTAGTATTTTTTGTTAGTAACATGTGTGATTGGTGAGTATAATCAATTACCTACGTTTATTATCCATTGCATAACTATTATATGATATTTAATATTATAATAACATATTATTCTTACTTACATACGACATACCTACCTAATTACATGAACAATTTATTACAATGTATTCAATCAATTATGTTGTAAACTATTCATTATATATGAAGGACAAAATATACAAATAATATATTATTCTATATTTGGTAAAATCAATAGGTAAACTCATACATGAATTAAGAATTACTTATCCGCAGAAAATAATAATATAATCTGCGGGTACAAAAGTAGAGATGCGTGATGTCACTGCCAATTCCTACTTAGTACTTCCTAGAGACAGTCCCTTGACTCTTTCTTCTGCTGCTAATCTTCGGCGAAATACCAGGTAAATTCTATTTTCACGTAAGTTTTCACAGAGTGACTCACAATTTTTATATATGTATATAAAAAAAAAAGTATATCGGCTCGGGACAACACAACGATGGTGAGGACGAGGATTCGAGATATTATTGCAAAATTATTGCTAGATATATATATAATGTACATATACATTGTACATAGTGCTTCATTAAAAATACCAGATTTCAATTACCCGGTAATTGTGTTTCGTAAGTTGGTGGACTTGTTTTTGTTTAAAAATATCATTGGTTAACTTTACTATCCGCAATGAGATGCTGTGAAAGTTTTTTGATTAATTTGGTTTATATAACTGTGGTGGGATTATTATTAAATACTATATTGAAGAACGCGCTTTGACTGTTAATACGTTTTATTGTCACAATGAAAGTTATGCCGAAACAGCGCGTAATCTTCTACAGGTCATGGATGAAAAAATAAGGCGCCAAATAAGTCAACAGTTTGTTGACTAATAAAAAATTTAGTCAATTTGTGGAAACTAGCTCAGTGCAAGATGCTAAACTCCTAGGCATAAACGCAGTCTCAACTAGATCACTTTTCAACCAAGAAACCGTTTTTATCAGAGTTTTCTTCAATAGTAAGTCACAGAATCATTGTTATACACGTATACACAAACAAAATAAATAAAAAAAACTTTCATAGCATCTAATCATTATGAATTGTTCACCGATAATATTTTTCAGCAAAAAAATAATATTAGCCAACCAACGAAACAAAAATTAAAGACCAATTTAAATCTAAAGTTTTTAATGAAACATTCTATATAACAATTTTACGTAACAGAACACTATAGGTACCTACACAACTAACTACTGACCTATAAAATAACATTCATACACAATTAACTGTAAAGCCTTTTTGCCAATACACATCCAGTAAGAACAACAGTTCGTTGAAGACACCAGACATCAACATACTAATGAGTACTGATTACCGAACTCCGTAAGACTTATCGACACAGCCGCACCTTCTATAATAAACTTTGAAGTTACATTATTTGTAAGTATTATAATAAATTTCAGTTATAAGTACTTAGTAGGTATAATAGAATAATTATAATTGTCGTTAAGTTCTGATCTAATTAAATATATTTTAGATCCTTTATCTCTATCTACCCCCGTCTACTGTCGGTGAAACACAATTGCGCCCTGGTAATTAGCTAGGGCTCGCTGTAAATTGAGTCACATTTCAAATTTTTTATGTATAAATTGCAGCCTGGGTATATTTTTGTACATGCTTAGTTAAGTATTTATTATTCATACGTAAATTACGTTTAAAGCTTTTCTTTGAAATTATTGTTAAGTTTCTGTCGATTTATTATTGTTCCAAAATTTCTAAATGATTGTGATATTTAAAACTATCTCTACAAATATTATTAACATTAATTTTCAAAAAACACACACACGTTTTAACTGTGCAAAAATATTTATATTAATATTTCAAACCTGCAGTTAATTAAATGGTAACATTTATATTATATTGCATTACGTAGCTATGTATTACGAAATAAGGTACTAAATAGTAGGACAATAGTTCAAAATTGATTTAATATATTATAAAATATTATATGCATATTCGTACATTTACATTTACCATTCTTGCTCGATTACTTGCGGAAACGTATATAACTATGAATGACGACGCGTATATGTTTGGATGTTGTTGTTAATAATTTCAAAATTTTATAATTTTGAAAAATTACCAAACGATTAGTTTTTAACCTAATACGTGTAGGTATAATATATATTATTAGGATTTAGGACTTATAGATATGAACATCTTATAATTATTTTTTTCCTTCATATATTATAGGACAGATATAGGTATACTTATGACATATGTACACAATCGTATAATCGTATCATTAAATAATTCACGTTAGCGGAGATCTATCAATTAACTTATAACTATATATATATATTGTAAAAACAATATTGTTTCTAAATCAACTACCGGCCATATCGTTTGCTTTTCTTCCGAAAGCAAACTTTTTAGACTACCAATGTCTCGCGTTTATTTACTTCTGCAAACCGCAATATCTCATTCTTCCACCGATTCTTGTAATATATTTACGAGTGTTTACTAGGCACTCGCACAAGTTTGTCTGATGAACATTATTAGTTTATTACCTATGCTATAGGTAATTATTACTTATTAAGTATACCTACCATTATTTACTTATATTAGGTATATAAGGAGTTAAAAAACAAAAACAAACATAAATATTTACAGACAATATTAATTAAATATTATAGCATTTAATGAGAAAACCAGCGGTATGAATGAATTGGATAAGAGAACGGATGATTGGGGAAAAAAAATAATACTTTATAATACCTATGTAGTATTTTCTTAACTTTTTCTGTGTAATCAGTGAATTTGTGACGATAGTGTTATTTTTATGTTTATATTTACTTGATACTATTTTACAAACAATTATACTTAATATACTTATTCGAAAAATGTATTGTGCCTTTTACTGTGTAAACTGTAAATGGAACAATATTTTAAAGTAGGTATTTTATAATTATTTTCACGTTTGATTTTAAGATGTTTGTGGTGGACGTGGATTGTGATTCCTAAACATATTTCTGATTTGAAAGAATTCGTATGAACAAATATTGTTTTTATTTTATCGTTGAAATATTTTCTGTAAGTGATATTATAAATAATATCGAATTTATATATATATATATATATTGAATTTTATTAGATCCATTAGATATAAGTGAAATTATTTGATTTTACTAAGTTGTATAGTATGTAGGTAGGTACTATAATATCGTTGTAGATTTTGTAGTGCGTATTCTGGTATTAAGTTTAATATGATAATCTATTCTGTTAAGTATTTATAATAATGTTTTTTACATGTTTATTTTCTGGTTTTTCTTTGTTTCTAATAGGGTTCTTATAGCACATGTATTGTAGTATAAGAATTTTTAATTTTTTCTATTAGTTCTATTAGTCTCTATGTTATTTTCGGTTATTTAACTTTTCTTATTCCTCATCGAAACGATAATTTTTGTCTCGTAAATAAATAAAAGTTAATATAATATAGTATAGTCTAATCAACGTGTACATTTTAAATCTATACATTACAATTTATACTTCGTAGTTCAAACTGGGTTTTACAACTTCCTTCTTCGGGTGATTTAAGTACAAACCATTTATGTTTATTTTTGTTGAAGAAGATCTGATTGTTGGTGGCATATTTTTTATACCTAAATAATTATTATAAGTTATAACTAAAGACCGGATTTATATGTTTTTACATATCGTTACTGGGTCTATGCAGTCATATGAGAGTAAAAAATGTGGACGATTCGTTCAATTTTGAGTTCGTAGAAAAAAGTTTTTTT
>VUJU01003879.1:8495-22563 GCA_009835225.1 Aphis craccivora | reverse complement strand
AATATTACAAAATTAAACGATTTCAGATTTATTTTGTCCCGGTACGTCATAGTTTATTCTTCTTTCTACCAAATTCTCTTTGGTTAATATTTAAACACTTACATTTGCATAACTAGGATATTGCGTGCACCGCTGATTCATCAAGTGCACAGCTAATCAATTGAAAAACAATGTATTATACATATAATAATTATGACTATAAGATATAGCTAGTGGCTTACCTGTATACGATGAAGAGTTCTGCAAGTGAAGTTTTAGCAATATGACTACCTAGCAATTCGTATATAATTGAGTGAAAAACAAAGAAAAACGTATATTGCAAACCTGCAATGAGTGTTGTGTATACCTACCTTACTATTAAAATGTTCAAACATAATGCGCTGTTTTTGGAGTACCTTTAACAAACATTGTACAGTAGTTGTAGTAAAGGGAACCTTACCTACTTGAATTGTGTAGTATGTATTATATTATATAGTATATATATATATATATAGTTACGGGCGTGTGGTACGAGGTAGGTTACGACCTTCTTTTAATTGGAACAGTATACGATCCGCGCTTATCGTCATTGCTGCCTTTAACGGTCGTTCAATTTTGGTGGGTAATATCATTATCACCGTGTTTACCGCGAGTTTCATTTAAGACGCGTTGCAGGTCGCCCGCACGCTGATGATCTGGCGGCGGTCAGTCCGTTTTCAATGAGCTTAACGCACGTCCAACACGCGACGGTCATTTCATCCCTTATTCATCCGCCACGCCTACTCTCAATCCCGTCCTATGCACCTTTGCGTCGAGGTCGGGACGTCGGCAGTGCGGGACTGTTGCAAAAGTCCTAATTTGTATGCGGTCCACGTGCGAACACTTGGCGTTTGGCAAACAACACGTTGCGACCTTCCCGTATATATATCCATCCGTTAGCTGTTTCGCGCACAGCTCGAGTCCATGTTTTTTCCACCCTGCAGAAGCAGGACTGCCGCATCCATTAATGGGGGAGGGGGAGGGTAGAGAAGGCAGTTTACTTAATAAAAGGCGCTAAGCCGCGAAAGAGGATTTCATGTCCCGCGTGCCCGTGTGTACAACTCGAAATATTGTATTGTGTATATGTATACGTATTTTGTATTAAATAAATATATATATATGTGTGTGTGTGTGTGTGTGTGCGACGATTGCATTCTGAAAGGGTATATGTCCGTACGCACCATATACGTCCATTTATACCTATACGTGTGTATTTACGCTTACAAACTCAATATATTTGTTTGTGATGTGTACTGTATATAGAGAGATACACGCACGTATCTGCGTGAGGATTAAAAAACCACCGGAAAACTACCCCTCGTTTCATTATAGTATTCTACCGTCGCATCGACATCCTGTGCACAGTGAGTGTGTATTATATATATATATATATACAGAAAGACCAGCTGTTTGATAAATAGACAGCGAAATTGGTCGATGCGGTGCAGTAATCCACTTTGAACGGACACCATATTTCGCCTCCGTGTCTACTCTTCCCTTTCGCCGGTCGTGACGTGAAAAACAATCGGAGAAACGAACCGAACATTTTCCTCTTTTCTTTTCTTTCTCTCTCTGTTTATATCTATATATAAATTACGGTGTTGGTTGTGGTGGATCGGCAAGGGTGACACCTTGGACTAATGTCTCTTAAACAAGATTTTCCGCTCCCTGCTTTTTCTCATTTTTTTTTCAAAACACAATTACCGAACGTATTGTTAAATCCGTCCATCGTGTTCTCTAATCATCATTGCATTCGTATAATTATAGTATCTATCTAATTTAAAATTCAACGCCAACAGCGGTAATTTGTTTTGAATATTTTTTACGAATTAAACTCTGCTAATTATTTAGTGTTATTTTTTTATCGTTCTATACGTGTTTGACTATTGTTTCTTTCTACGGAAATGTCAATTAAAATATAATGTTAAATGCCAAACTTAAGTTTTTCTACACGCACATGTAACACGCGGACAGTTCGTTTTATGACGTAGGTATATCGTATATATATTGTTGAAAAATCTATTTGTTTGTTTTTATGGGTCAAATATAAATATAAAATTCCTGTTCATATATTTTTTTAAGACCTTTGTCAAAAATAATAATGATAATATTTCATCAAATATATGTTTTATGTGTATGGTATATTATGGGTATTATTGAACGTTTTTAATCGTTATTAAAATATTAATTGTTTATTCTGATACAAGTGTATTAAATTGTTTTATACCTGTCAGAAACTCAGTAATATGACATCAGTTCTATAATGAAATTCGTCCAGATGAATTGATGCTTTAAATAAAATCGAGTTGATCAATTATACGCACGTCATGATATTATTTAAAATGTGTTGTGTGTTCACATAATTTTTGTACACTCTTTTTGAATAATGATTTGAATTAATATAGAAACTTTATATAAATTATTTTTAAAGTTAATGGTAAAATTTTTTTATTTTTATTTAAATGTCTAAATAACATTAATATAATTTATGAGATGTAAAAGTTTAAAATTTGTTTGAAAATGGTCCAATGCCAGTATATTATACAGACATTTTTTTTTCTTTAAATTGCAATTCACAATCGATTATCAATGTTGATTGTTGACGTTATTTATTTTTCTTGTATTATTGAGTGCATGGTATACTTTAAAACCTTCTGGGAAAAAAGGTTGAAATAAACTCGAGATAGGTAGGTATGTGTATTTTCTTTCAGGCACGTCCCTTTGTAATTTTTCTCTCTGAATCGTTTCTCAAATGCGTAAATCTTTAGATTATTTATCTTATGAAATGTTTTATGACACGGTTTGTTGTGTGTGTTTTTTATGATACTAAAAAACTTTTTTAAATTCATCGTATGTATTGTTTTATGTGGAATAAATAGAAAATAAATATTGGTACAGTCTTTGTGTCCATTTTTTTATTCTGTTATTTCTTTTATATATTCTTTGTATAAATAACTATAATACCTACTATGTATATATCTATGATGTATAGTGTTTATACACATCCATATTTTTATATTTTCAAAATTTTAGCAATCTGGATCCTAATAATACTGTTACATTTTTATTTGTTAATAACGATGGGAATCTAAAATATTTCGACATAATAGAATGTTGATGTTGTGTTAGTGTTATTTTTAAACTGTGTACACCAAGCATGAACTGCACATGGTTTTATTTCTTTAGTTCTAATATTTAAAAAGAAAAAAAAAGTAATTTGTGGTCATTCAATAGAAACTCTATATACTTATAAATGAATAATTTAAAATAATTTAGCAAAATTTATTATTCTACCAGCTGCGCTTCAGCAGCGTATACGTAGGTACTTTGCTTTTTTATTTTTTATCTTTTTGTTGCAACTTTGCGTTTTTGTTTAATAATTAATCGTGACGCATAATGTTTACCATAATATAATCGCGTTTATATATATATATATATCCAAGCCGTTTCTCTGTAAAATAAAAATAATAATGGTATGAAGCATCTTGGCCAAGGTCGTTCTTCTGAGAGTGTATAAACATTTTAATAATAACTTATAAAATATAGTTCCTTTTGGTTGGTGAAAACTAATATTATAATATTATGTTGTCGTATTGTACGTGCGTTTGAAAGAACCGTTGTGTTGTAAACTCCGCCACCGAATCATCGACGACGGATTGCGTGGCCTCGTCGTGGTGTTGGCGGTGGTGACGATTATTAGTACAATGTTGAACGCATATCTCACGGATGACGACAGTGAAAGCTGCAGTGGCACAGTAGCCATGTCAATAGTCGCTGCAACTGCCGAACATGATGAGTCGTCTGCAGAAGATCAGCTGCTGTTTCTTAAGGTAAGAAGAGACGCTGCGGCGGACGTGTCATTGACTTTTCAAAACCGTCGCGGGTTTTTGCGGTTTCCTCCCCGGCTGCGCACCCCCATCCTTTCACAAACCATCATCGTTGTTGTTATTGTACAGGAATTGAAAACCAGCATCAGAGAGTGTAAGCAAACAAAAACTACCCTATTCGTCGCATACACTCTCCCATACACTCTCCCGGTAGGAACTATAGCAGCGTCGTTGATCGAGTGCCAGAGTACAACAATAGTTTTGCACAGCTTTCGAACGACGAAAATGTATATACACCGAACGTTTCGTTAGTTTGTGTTAATATATATATATACGTATATATAACCGTACATTAAAATTTCAAAGTTTAATTATAAAATGAAAAAAACGAATGGAAATTATAAGAATGAAGTATAATATTATACTATATAACATGCTATTTATATTTAAAAAACGATTTTCCCAACAAATGACTCCAATTGATTTATTTCTTCTTAAGCACATAAGAGTGCTTAAAATCATTTTTTATCTAATCTTTCTCGTACATTTTCTACTACACGGTGTATCACTTCCTGTAAATAATTTCTTGCCATTTTTCTGCATTTTTTTTTTTTTTAATTTATTGAAAAAGTATGCATGTTTACTACTCTATTATTCCGTGATTACTAAATATGTAGTAACTGATTTATTATTTTTAAATTATTATTTAAAAAACTTAAATTTAAAATCGTGTTTTTCACTAGCCCACCCTGTATGATATACATTATCGTACGCTCCCCGAGCTCGCTTAAAGTTTCACATACACGTCAAATACTTCAAATATCGCTACCGACGTCGACTGTAATATATATTATATCACCTAATATTATAATATCTATACATGTCAATTTTGAACACCACTCGTGATAGTAAGTATATTAAATTATATTTACTCAAAAGCCATGTATCGCGTCTTGCCGTCTGTCGACATCGCGTCTCTACATAAAGGTGTGCGCGTTTGTAAAACTTTTCGAACGATAAACTTTTGCAAAAGTTTTCAACAGGAGGAACAAAAAAAAATGAAGCATCGACCCCCCGCGCGTGTTTTGGGTGATGGATACTTCAAAACCAAACTGCGACCATATTATGAGTATTATTATACTATATGAGTATTTTATCGCAAAGTTTTTACGGTAAATACGACGCCATATTTTTAATCATCAAATCTTGTAACATCGTTTTAATCTTAATCTCGCTATGGTATTATACCGATAAACTTCGTGTAATTTGTTTTTTGTTTGTATTTGTTTTTAACAGCGATAATCGAAAATTACAACACAAAGTTTAGTTGTAAAAAATAATAAACATGCAAATCTTAAATAATAACAGTACTATCATAAAAAAATTTTTGAATAACCAAAAAATGATCAAATTAACAATTTATTTGATGTATATCATATTATATAATGTATATTGAAAAAAATAAAATGCAAAACTACCGTGTATACCCTCGTATATTCTGTCACGTCTTAGTATTCGTGTCACCGAGTCATTATTTTCGTTTGTTTTTCGGTATGCAGTTACTCTAAAAAAAAAAAAAATATATATAAGAGTAAGCTCATATATAAGTGCTCACGTATGTTTTAAATAATTAATAATTATTATACTTATCTTCAAAATACAGGCCCAAAATAATAGAATAAATAGCAGTATGATTTATTAATCATTCACTGTTATTTTTTATTATTGAAATCATTATTTATATAATATACATTTTGTATAAGCTAGTTATTTTATATACTTACAAATTACAATTACTGTTAGAAGATATTTGTATTAAATTTTATTTAAAATTGGAATGGTTATAGGTTTATTATTATTATTGTAAATAATAGTTTTACAATAATAAATTAATGGACTTAAATCTATCGCATGTTATGTATACTTGATTAATCTTCATATCTGTATATTTTAATATACACATTTAAATGTATTTCTCTTAAAAGTGGTGTATTTGTAATAGTTGTTTCTGCATGTAAGCATTTCTTCCGTGGGTTTCGTACATTAATGCGAATACGAGAGACCCTTAACTACAATTGCACGCCACTTGATTTACACACTGAAATTGTCACTGTATGATTTATACTTACATTCATATTTATACCTATATATATACATACTTGTTATTATTTTTTTTTCTATTCGTTGTATTGCTTTGCCACAATGGCAATAATCCCTTAGAAGGAAAGTCGTGTTTTACACGGGATATAAATAATCCCCATCGCATTGCGTATTGACATAGGGAGGACGGTAGGTAGTGGCACTCGTACGATAGCTTTTGTTTTCCACACGCGCACAATAAACGTAGAGCTTTTATCGAGGAAGGAGTGGAGAAGACGGAAGGGTATAAACAGGGAGAGAAGAGAAGGGATAGACAGAGAGGAGCTGATATTATATTGGATGTGCCGAGTGAATTTCGGATTTCCGTGTTACACTACCATATATATATATATACATACACATCGTGAAAGCCTGCCATCATCCCTCTCTTGGGGCGGTAGACAAAAGGAATCATAATTTTGTGAAGTCGTTACACGTCGATAGGTGGATACTGGATAGTATCAATTCGTTGTCGATGGTTTTCACACAAAAGAATAAATTTAATTACTAGTTCGTGAGTTTATGTTTCAAAGTTTGTTTTGGACGTATCGAGAACACTATTAAAAACTCGGGAGTAATCTGAGATGTATTGCCGCGTTTACAATTTTATATGATTATATGTATACAACGTTAGAATATACATTAACACTTATGGTAGTTTAACCGTTTTCTACGTTACAATCGCTGTTAGAATAATTTCCAATATATATAATTTCTAGCTTACAAGTTTTCTCAATTCAATACTATTTTAGAGAAACGATACGAATTTGGCATGGCATAATTCAACGTTTGTGTATTGTACAAATATATATATATAATCGTTAAATTTGCCATTGTTTAGCAATGGTCGTTATGACCGATCGTCTCTATGGGGACGAGTGATAAACATGTATATGTATAATATATTTGTATATAATTTGAGTGTTGTTTTTCCACTTCGGCGCAGTTCCCAATCCCAGAACAGTGCCATCCCTCACAACTCACTCTGGGGGGTGGCATTTCGGACTATTTGTACACTAGTTATATTTTATTATGACTGATTCGGATAGGCGTACGTGTGTGGGTGTGTGAGGGTGATTGAATTAACGCGCAGAATGATCGATATATAATTTAATTTAATATATCATCGTGGTTGTTTGTGTCGAAAATAGTAGATAAGTAATAATGTAATTTTTATAAACGCGTTTTATGCTATACAACTCATTGTTCATAATGTTTGCCGATGTCCAAATCAGAAGAAATACATATTAAATTATTTTTATTTATATATTATAATATGTGTTTATTCGTATAATATATAATAGTGTTTGTATTTTATCCATTATAGCCGCCGTGCGTTACAGAAATAGTATTTATTTGTTTTTAGTTTGTGTACCTTAATAAATGTATTACATTGTATGAAAATGTTTCGTTTAGAGAAATTAAAAAAAAAGAAAATTGTATTTTATAATGTTTTAAATTTATATTTTACTTTTTACGTTTTTGATGATAAATGATGATTAAACAATCATTATTATTATACTCAATATGTATTTGTTTTTGTTATCAGTAACACTTTTAGGATTTAATGATTATTAATTATTAAATTATTCTATTGTCATCGTATCGTACAAAGTACAATGTATAATAAACATTTATTTACTACACAATTTTTGTCGTTTTAATTATAATACGTCTTAAGTAGAATGATAAAACCATTCGCTGTAATAATGTAGCTAAGTTAAAAACGTATAGGTATAGAGTTACATGCGTATTTTGCTTAAAATATTCCGTCGTTTGTGTTTTGTATATCTTACGTAAATTTTATCACTTTTATCTCTTAACGATCTTTTTATCTAGTGCCGATGACACTACTGTGCACGATTTATGGGATAACAACTGTCAAAACTGTTTTGAACTGTAAAATTATTATTTGTTGTTTTATCATCCTTTGCGTACACGATTCACCGCAAATAAAATATCGGTTATAGGTAGTCGGACTCAGTTTTGACAAATTAATGTTTTCCAAGCACGCATGATGACACCGATCAAGTGCATTGCAATTAAATTTAATACATATGGGTCCTCCCTCCTCCCATTATTATCATAGGCACAACTAGGACTAATAATTTGTTTTATTTTGGTGGGGGTGATTGGACTACTGTCTTATTCGTAATGTCTATTTATTGTACTGTATATGAATTTCTCATATACTTTTTTTTACTAACTTTTTATATTGACAATAGTGGCTTATTCATTATAAAAAGTACATTGTACATCGACATTTTTTTTTTGAAGCTTATTTATTATAAGCATTTTATTAATTTATTATTATTTCTGCGTTTATATAATATGTAATATATAGTAAACGTTTCCGTTTGTTAAACACCCGTCTAGAAATTGAGAGCTTGAATTGGGGTGAAAACTTGATTAAAAGAAGATTGTCCTTGGTATACATTGGCGTGTGTGTGTGTTTTTTCAACCTACCTCTACCCATCTGCTTCTCCCATCTACAAAAGGCTTTGAATCAATAGAGGAGGGTGGATGCCCTCGGATGTTTTGCAAAAGCTTTTATGTCTGGCGACAAAATTTAACAAAAAATACGTTCAATGCATTTATTTACAGTCCTGCAGTTGTATCGATAAACACAAACTACGCCAAGTTAAGTTCTTTTTTAATTAACTTCTGTATACAAATGCCATATACCGGTAAGAATATAAAATTATTTTCTCCGTGTATATATTTATATTGGTTTTAAATCTCTAAAATAATGTTTATCAACTTTCAAGGTTTTTTTTTTATATTACTTATAACAACTACTCTGATACAGTACTAATATTCGGTTATAACAAATAATAATAATAAAAAAAAAAATTGATCCAAAAGTTTTTCTATTTCTGTTATTTAATTATTATATATTATTTATATAATTTATGAACATATATTTTTTATATTTTTTATTGATTTTTAAAGTGTATTGCGTTTTTACATTTCTTCTAATCATGTCTTGTTTAATTAATTATACATAGTTTATTCGGTTGTTAAAATAGTCGTCTCTTATGCATTTATACGTGTCCTATTTGCTTGGGAAATGTTTGAACATAAAATTATATAAATTACACTTTCGACGTCACACTATTCCTTAAGAAAGTTCACAATTCGTTTTAGTTGTTAACATTTGAACTCTGGCCAAAAAAAAACGAACAGTATATATTATTATTATAAATATATCATGTGCCTCTATACTGAACCAATTTTTTTTTTATGTTATTACAACAACAATTTTCTCATAGATTTTGGCAACGTTATCCGACAGGACACATTATGTAAGAAACGTTTCAGAATATTCTGGAAATAACTTACCTGTTGAACATAGAACACAGCACGTCTACGTGTTATTACATATGATTATATAGGTCCTGAGTCCCGTCATCAGCGCGCACAGTGTTATAATAATAATAATATAGTTATACACCATCCTTTCCGCAACACCCTTTTATACATCCGCGTTGATCCGACCTTTCCGGATCTTCGCAATTTCCATAGAAACCGCACATTTTTTTGCTTACACATACACCCGGCCAGGATTTACATCTTTTTGGATTTCAATCGCGTCAACTCAGCCCACGTGCAACAGGATTTATAGAGCGTACACAATGCCATTAGCAAAATTAACCTCTAATCCTTATTCGTAACAGCTGCCGTTTGTCATATTTAATTCGCTGCTACTATATAGGTGTAGTATACTTTTGACATTTCGAACAACTGTCGAACGCTATTCGTATAATACATTGTATATTATATCACAGCCCATAACTGAGCTGGTCTATACATTACACGTGTGTGCGTATTGGTTCTGCACGAGGTTCTGCAGCATTTCGACGTTAGAATTTGCAAAACTTTTTATAAACGCATTACGATGCCGTAATGGTGGCGACAGCCTTCATGTCGAAAAATATTTATACTTAAAACAATATTTAGTCCACATATATATATATATATACATATATATATTATGTATGTATAATATATCGTATTATAATCGCGGTCGTTTTCTATAATTTCTCTCTCTTTTTCCCTTTTTCTTTTTTTATTTTTATTATTCCACGAATGAGCTTGTCAACTACAGATCGTATCTATCATTGAGTAAAATTAATAAAATGACAAATTCACATAAATCATTTTATAGTTACTTATCTTATCCATCGTGCTTCGATTCAAAATATATACAATGTTTATTAAAATTATTTTTGTTTCATAAAATAAACTGAATATTATAAATTGCATGTAATATTTATCACTCCGATAGTTCTATATATTTTTATAAATATTTCATAAATATAAGGAGGTATATAATAATATATAGCTATATAATTGTAAACAGTAATAATAATTACTTAATAATTGTTTATGTACCTAAATCGTAAATGTATTTTAACACGTAGGTATGCATTAAATAGCTCGTACACAAGCTTTACGCCAAAATAATAAAAAAACAAAACAGCATTTTTTACTGGTCTTTACGTGTATACGCATTTTTCTCTAATGCAGTTCCTACCGTTTTTATTTCATCTATAAGTAACGAACAATTAAATAACTTCAAAGACCGTGTTGGCTTAACACGGATAATGTCAACTGTCATTTAATTATAATTATACATCTGGGTAAAATTATACAGTCTGATTTTGCCAAAAATAATAAAAATAAGCATAATATGGAATAAAAACCCTAATTCATTTGAAATTCGCAATCGGAAAACTAGTTCGATAAAAAGTGTTAGTGATCAGGTTCTCTTCTCTAAAGTACGTCAAATGTCAATAAAATTAAACATTAAATTGTAATAATTGTAAATTTAGAGTATAATTCGTACCTATATACTTCAGGTTTGTTACAACTTTGATGATTTTGACTCCAACACTTTGATTGTGAATCTAAACTTCAACATTTATGTTAAAATTCGAGTAGTAAATTGAACAATTTATAACATATAGGTTTTAAGTTGTGATTTTAAGATTTGATTCATATTTAAAGTTGTTTGTTAATTTTATTTTACACAGTAATGTAGTTGGTATATTATTTAATCTTAAATGCAATAATTTATGTGGTAAACATATCTTTTTACACTATATTGTCTTTATTTTAGTGTCATTGCAAAATAAATAAATAGATAATATAAACATTTTATTTTATATATTATGGTGATAATAGATTTCTAAATAATAATGCGACATCTCTTAAAAAAATTCCCATTTGCACCACTGAATTTGTTTTACCCGATTAATTGGTGATTCATATGCATACAAATAAACAATACGTATAATATACCTAATATAATATAGGTATTATCGTACCTGTGAGAAGAGCGAGGGAAAACAATTGCATTTTAATAAATGGTATTTTGTTTACACGCGTATGTATACATTTATGAATTATATATATTTTTTCTTTCAACTGTTGGCGATGACACTTTAACGACAGTGTCTAGAGTCGGTAGATTTTATGTTCCATAACCTATATATTTTTTATTTTTAATCTAAAATTTCCTCATTTTAACAATTTAAAATAATATATACCTTCTTATTTAAACATTGTTTGTGGAGACTACAGAGAATTACAATTGTGTAAGTTTATATATTATATCTTAATGCAGTATAACGAAAGATAAAAAAGAAAAGTTACTATTCCAACAACGTAAGTAATCAATCAACAATCATAATGATTCCCAATGTTAATGCGAATTCTTTTTCGTTAAAAATAGCCATTCAATTCCTAATATTTTGGACCATATAACGTTCAAGAATTTTTTTAGAAGATTTTTTTTTACCTTATAAGCTCTATACGATTTTTCATTTTATTGTCTTATATTTTTAACATCCATTCATAATTTATGTATGTATATTTTTTTCATTAATATTGTTCATACTTGATCTTATATAGGTACTATAAGTTATTTTTGTACAGTGAAATATTTTATGATTTGTCTCTGTTATAGCAATTATATTGCATTTTTAGACAGACCACACTTTATAGTTTATATCATACATAATAACATAATATATTTTATACGTCTTATACTTATAGTATATATTACGGTTACTCTCTGTTGTCTGGTATACAAGACTACTTAACGCCCAGAATAATAATTTGTGATGTCGGTTTTAGACTTAGCCGGAAGTAGATATAATACTTATATATATATATATATATATATATCGCTTTATGCTCGCGCGTGTCGTCCGGATCTATAAATACCGGAATGGCGTCAACGCCGTGTACCGGCTGTAGCGTGCGCGTGTGACAAAATCTTTTATACACATATATAATAATATACAGTATGTGTGTTCGGATGCGACAGCAGTCCGCGCCCGTAATATTATTATACGGTCATGGCGATATACGTCATCGGGATTATGGTGCATTCGTGTTATTATATAATATAATATTTTGTCTTTTTGTCGCTTTTTTTTCATCTTCTTATTACTATTTTGCGGCTTTTCAAAATAAAACACCTGAGCTGATGATATTATTGCGAGCGCGTCGCATTCTATAATGGGACTTTCGTTTATATATATATATATATATATATATTATATACCGAAAGACGCGATGATATATTATTATTATTTTTATTTTATTTTTTTATTACATAGACGGAAGCTCTATGCTCGGTGAGAAGAAAAATACAACAATCGAACTGTATCATAAACACACAGCATTTGTTAACCGTCGGCAACGGCGCTGTGATATAAGTGCGGCAAAGGTCTTGTAAATATTATTATAAGACGTATTTGTTTTTCGTTTAAAGAGAGAGGAAAGAGTGAGAGAGGTAGTGCATGCGTGCGAACGAAACATTTTGTTTGGACGAAAACGGTTATTTGGAATAATATTATGATCAGCAACAGACCGCGGGCGATTTAACTGCGATTCGAAAAAAGCACGAAATGATCGTATACTGTTTATTGCAGTAAATATCGTTTTTAATCATCGTTGTTTTATGTATCAACAAAAATGTCTCTTAGGTTTAAATTTTTAAAATACTTATTGCAAAATATGTCTGTTTTTTGTTTTAATTTTTACAAAGGACAATTCTTAGAAGTATTTTTAATTACCTAGTGAAACTCTAAAGGTGTTTATTTTATTATAGTATACCTAGTGACTCGCAGTTTGTTAAGTACTGCAGTTCTTTACTTAATCTAGTATTAAATACAACGTTCTTCTCGTATACGTGATAAAATGAGACTAAAAATATTTTAACAAAACAAAAATGAATTTATTTAAACTTGTTTTATTGCAATTGAAAATATAACGTTTTCTATTATTTGCCTCAGTCTCACTTATTTGAGTAGGTTTTATATAATAATTTATAAATATTCTATTACTACTAGAAATCGTACCTATAATATAGGTATTTACTATTTAATATACGTACTGTAAATATAATGTTATGCAAACATACAGTACGACGTACGTATTATACTTTTGTTGAACTATTTTAGTTTAGAAGAGTCAAAGTTATGGCTATATAATAGATTTAGTACCTTTATGGTTTGTATTCGTTTTCAAATACAGGTCTTTCAATTGTCACTTATGCACAATGCAATCGTATTATTATGGTAATGAGTAATATTCATAGAAAATGATTTCCAAATGACAGAAGTGAACTCTGTGTATCGTTACAAAAATAATAAAAACCATAAAAAAAAACCGTTGTAAAATAACCCATTACACTCTATCTACAACGTTTAATTTCTAAAAGTAGTAATCTTCATAAAAGTTTATCGTGCAACGTGCACCTACATAAACTGTAATTAAAATACGTTTTATGCGTTCTTCTTTTTTTTTTTTTTTTTTTTTTTAAACTGTATAACTGGTACCTGTGTTTTAATTATATTTTGCTTAGGTGCTTGATTAAATTTTCAGGCGATTACACAAATTTACTAATTTGTATTCACTCGTTTTGTGCTCGTGGTATACTAGCATAAGCTGTAATGACTCCAGTATTTTTTTCGCTCACCCTCTATGATTTTTATGTATAAAAATGAAAATGTATATTTGATGATATTAGAGTTTTGAAAATTAATTAATTTTGACATTGATTGAAGTAT
>VUJU01003878.1:0-22570 GCA_009835225.1 Aphis craccivora | reverse complement strand
TTTTGGCTTTTTTTGAGTTATTTATAGACCACTGAAATTTTCGATTTTTTGAGAAATTTTTTTTAAAGTGTTGATCAAAAAATTTTGGATGACCAAAAAGATTTGAAAATTTAATACCAGGTTCCTTATGAGTTGTTTTTATTGTAGCTAAAAAAAATTAATAATCGTTAGTCACAATTTTTTTTATAAGCGTTTATAATTCAAATTTTTACGAAATCTGTCGAAAGCGTGAAAATTTGTAAGTAATTTTGAAGTTGAAAAATCACAAAAAATTATGTGTTTATAACTAAGGATTAAAAATAGAACACTAAGTTTTCCATATGTTTTCCTTCAAGTAGCTATAGAGAAAACTCGAAGCATCATTATAGGAAAAATTTTAAGTGCGTTTGAATTTTAAATTTTTACGAAATAGCGTAACGATAACGATTTATCCTCAAACGATTTAAAATATTTGTTATTATTCATAAAGTATAAGTCGTAGGTACTTGAAAATTTTACCAGTTATTTAGATTGGCGTTTTCATTTTCTCGTTTATCGTATACAATGGTAGCTAGCTATTATTGAGTTAAAATTTAACACTCCTATATATATAATAATGATCCATACGGCACCTAATGTACAGCAGAGCGGTACCCATCACTTACCCACATTTTTAATCTATTATCGGTTAAAATATAATGGATATAAATTATACACATTAAGTAAAGTTGTGCTAATAAATAATTTGCTATAAACAATTTTACGGTATATATCAAATAACCAATAATAAATTAAAGCTGGTACAAATTCAAATATGTTTTTTTCTTACAACATTTATTAATAGTATACAATTTTAATATTAATGCATACGTTAGTTTATTGATTCCGAATGCAGAAATGAATGTACTAATTTAACGATATGTTTTTTCAAATTAAAATTAAAATATAGAAAAAATGTTTCAATCTCCAATTTTATGGCGTATTTTCTGTTAGAAAATTTGATCTAGTCACTTAAGAGAATTAAAAGCAAATAATTCCTCAAAAAATGGTTCAACATAGAGTATTAAATAAATCGCTAATAGTTTATACTAATAAAGTATAAACTACTCTAACATACTGTCTACACACTCAGAATCATAAATCAATATTATGAAAATTATAATAAATAAATTCAGTACATCAGTACCAAATAACGAGGTAAGTACCTACAAGTAAAACTTACAATATATTTCGTTTACTTTACAGTGCACACATTGCTATAGAAAATGATTTATGGATTATTTTAAGAAGTTTACTATAACTGCATAAAAAGCAGACATCTAAAAAAATCATAATTCTTTGACATATACCTATCTAGATACTAATTTAATTTTGTTAATAGTATATAACTCCATGTGTACTAATAATATTATAATTATACATTTAAAATGTAGTTTTAAAACTTTAATCAAATAAAAAATAAAACATGGTACATTTTAATATCAATAAATCAAAAAGTAATTTCAATTTTACATATTTTTCAACCGTTATTTTATATGTATTATACTGCAATTAATATATAATGTGAAAATGTAAAATATTACGTTAAAAAATGCTGTTTTATTTTTATTCGTATTATTAATGGTTATTTTTCACTGTAGTTGTTGGTGTCGGTAGCACTGACTAAAAAAAATAATTCAAAATCATGGAAAACATTATTATATATGCTATAATGTGCAATATTACCTATATGTATATACATTATACTCATATAGATAGTCGTCGGTATTTTATATAATTAATAAAAAAATTAAAAAATTTATAACGTAAATAAATACCTATTTTATTTAGATATACTTGTATATTATAATAATACAATATTAGTTTATCGGAGAAAATATAAAATTGCTCGTCATCAGGGTAGAGAGAATAAAACAATTATATGTTACAGAAATCAACTATTTAATCGAAGACGGAACTTAAGTAGAAAAATTGGTTATAATATAAGGAAAGAAAAATCCCAACTATTGCTCCAGATAAACTTATAATGCTTTCGTAAACAATTTACGGAGATTTAGCTATTTTACGCCGTACGTGAGTACGTACTATTTAAAAGCAAATTTGATTATTTTAACTTATTATTTTAAACACTCATATTTTATTAACATTAAATGCTAATAAATATAACATATTTCATTCAATATTGGATATTTATACTTTTATATAATTATGTATTAAAAAACTTAGAAAATCTTTCTACTTCAGATTAAAATTATATAGTCCTATTTAAAATCAAAAGTTGATATAAAAATAAAATGTGTGGTTTCAGCAAGAAATTTAAAGGTAATACAAACATTTTAGAATTAAATGTGTCTTAAATACTATCCAATGGTTTTGAACATTTTTAAAAAACAAAGTAAAAGAGAATTACGCAATAAAAAATATAAACATATTAATCACTACTAATGATTACAATATAAAATAATATATAGCTATACATATAGAGATTAAAACCGAATTCAAATTTTATTTTTATCCATTACAAAAAATATAATACGGTGAAATATAATATCTTTGCATTAATACTTAACAGTATTTTACTAATAATTAATAATACTATGAAAATAATTAAAATGATAATATATGCATACGTTATGAAACTGAATTTAAAATAAAAATGATCTTTATGCGAATTTAGAGCAACAGAGAATTCTCTTAAAGTAATATATAAAAATGAAATAATTCCAACTGTTCGTGTATAATATTGAGGTCATAAGATTAATGTATTATCATCCTATAGAAATATTTTCATAATTGTACATACTCCAATACTCCATACGATAAAATGAAAACAAAAACAGGGAATAAAGTAACATTGACCAAAAACAACCTCGACTTTATTTATTCTATTAAAATAATGGTATAGGCATTTAATTCATTGACTGTCTTTCTAATTTTTTCATTCATTCAAAAAAAAAAATCCGTTTTTAAAATAAATTTTGATTCTTGTCGTTTATTCGTGAATCGTCAGTGAAAATAATGAATGGCCAGGGAAATTGCGTACCATTTTAATAAGACGAATATAAGACATGTAGGTAAGCACCGCAAACATCTGTTTAAAAGCATTTTTTTGGTTTTAAAAATATAAAAATTGAACATCAGTCGGTTTATGAGATAACTGAATAATTCTAACGGATGGTTTATATTATAATACTAAAATCAGTGGAAACCATTTTTTCCTTATCGTCATTATCTGTTTAAACCGGCCATGATAATTTTAAACTACTCAGCCACAAAAGATATACACTCGACATTTTGATTGAATGAGAAACTTTTAGTACGAAAAAAAAGATAAACTATTTTACGTTCTTTATACCGTCTAATTGGTTTTTAGATAACGTGTGTTAATTATAAAGATAAACTGTTTAATTATCCGAGAGAAAAACAATTTGTTTTATACACTTCGTCACCATTATTTTGACGAAAACGCAACTTATAAAAAGTAATTGTATGCAAAAATTTTTCATTTTCATTTTTATATAATCACTCAACATATATAAGACCGTTTACAAAAAATAATATATTAATATCATTTGGTCTTGATTAAGATACATTTGACAGAATACGCATTTAGCTTTTGTACTAATTTTCATATATATAATTCAATTTAAATATTTTACAGACTATTTTATGTGTATAATATAATATATTAAAATTCTATCACGTTATTGACTATATTATATTTTTAATCAACTGGAGTTACTTAAATTGAACCTGTTATAGCGTTTCACATCCAAAGAATAAAAATATATTGATTATTTACGTATACTAAATTAATAAATGACCTATCTTTGTGTGAAAAATCAATATATTATATAAATATATATTATGTATATCATAGTACTGAACTGCGTGGTTAGCGGTGATTTTTCATAAAGGTAATTTATTAAGTTTTGGCAATTAGATAAAGGATTATAATATGTAGTATACATAAAATATTAAAATATACCAATCAAAACCTCGACCTAACGCTAAATACACCTACACGTAGATATATTATACATCTATCATATATCTATAATATATTATTGCAATCAATGATTATTTAGTGGATATTATTGTGCAATACCTATATATTTTATTTCGAGTAGGTTAGATATTTCTATTAGAAGTGTATTAGATTAACACTGTTCTTCGAGACTACGACTAAAATATATTGTAGACCACCGCACTTAAATTAAAACTAATGGCCCGATAACGCCAACCGTAGTGACCGATAGACGTAGTATATAGCCGTTGTACTCTCCTCGTCCACATATAAAATCAAGGACCCAAGTTTCGCTACTATATTAGATATTTGAATTCATTTTCTCTCTCTCAGGAGAAGATGGATATACGCCGAGATAAAATATTTAAGGCAGGTAAATAATAGTTAAAACATGAATAAATAAATGATAATAATTTTAATCACTTTAAACTGAATCTAGAAACTTCATATATATTATGTTACTTACAAGATCACACTTAACAGAGTGCATTCATATTAAATTTGTATTTAATTTATATTAACACTTTAGATTTCTGAAAATATTTCTAAGACAAATACGGTAAAATAATGTGTAAGAATATAATATAAGATTACTTTTCAAGTCTATCTGGAACGCTTAATTGTAAACTTAGCATATACAATAAAAGTATATTATGTATATTATAATATTAATTAAAATACATATTTGTGAATAATAAATGTACTTTTACTATATAAATTATGTACGATATGTGCTACACTGGAATTTATACTGACGACAAAAAAAATGAAGAAATTTATAAGTCTGATGTATCTTGAATTTATTTTGAAAATCCACAACAAATTAATAAAAAATATACACGAGTATTTCCAAACCAAAATTGGATTTAAAGAATTTCCACTACTCATATGTTTGATTAAAGTAGTGTAAGAGCATAAGTAAGTACTATTATCCAAATGTTCATAATTTATTTTTATTTTTCGTTCGTATTTACAATATTTAAATTATTTTAGGAAATTTCATATTAACCGTGGACACCTAGAAGCTATGAAACGATTAAAATGTATTACATAGGTAATTTTAAAAGCCAATTCAAACAACTATATTGTGGGTATTAAATGTTTTATTATTTTTACCCATTGTATAGAACCATTTCTGAATAGGTTAGGTTATAGGTTCCAATCAAGAGTACCTATATGGTTATATAAATATGTATATTAACAAAAAATTATTAAACCCGAAATATTGCAGATAACATTATTTATAAATTAAAAACAATGTACAATACGTCGTTACACGATTTTTCAACATGTAAGTAATCGCCCTGGCAAAAATAACTGACGAGACATCAAGTGTAAAAGATTAAAAATTAGTAACTTTGAATCAATTTTTTTTATTTATTTGTTCTACGATGAAACCTTTTTCACAAATATTTGGAAAATTTTAACTACTAAAACTGTAACACTAAAACCTGCAAGATACGCCAATATGGCACCGTATTTTATATTTGTTCCTTTTTTCATGAACCAAGTCAAGATATGCAATTAACTATTAAGTATTTAAGATTAAAATACTATATAATTTTATTTTGTCATGTTTTATTAGTTTATCTTATTTAGGTATTTATTCGTATCACAATTATTTTGCTTGTAGTAATTACATTAATTGTATAAAAATTGTTATTAAAATTTTGAACTTTTGTTCAATTTTTTATAGTAACTTAATTTATAGACAAATATAATACATGTTATTATTAATACCTATAGTTTACTGTAAAAATTATTAAATAAAAATAGCACAAAAAATCCATTTTTTTTTTTCATAAGGTTCTACAATTTTAAGCACCGTCGTTGGTGATCTACAAATTTTCATTCACAATAGACCAACAGTGAGCAACCGACATGACATTACTGTCACGACCAACTAAATATTCTCATGGATAATACCTAATCCAGCCCATGTTGGTGCGTTGACGGCCGTAAAGGTGTGAATTGACGAATTATGATATTATCATTAATATAATTATATTTTGTGGGGCTGTGCCATGCTATGTCAGTGTGAATCAGGCTAATGACGTTGGCGTTAAAAACATACAGGGTTTCATAACAAAAATAATATAATAAATAACTTACTGTCGTACAACCAAGTACCATTGAATAATGATAACAAATATTATGTTTCCAGAAATATTAAATATTTTAATTTGGAGTATTTTAGTATTAAGTAGACTATATAATATATATTACTCTCAGAGGTATTACGTATGCATGAACATAATTAACGCTGTATAGCAAATGTTGTTTACATTAACGTATTGTTTATAACTACTTATTATATTGTTTTTAGTTAAACACCATACGCATAGTGTATGTGTATTTGTGTGTGTGTGTGTGTGTGTGTGTGTGCATATTTTCACGATGACATATCAAAGCTGTCAGTATAAAATTCATATTATTAGACAAAAAAATTAAAAATATAATTGTCTTTTTTCTCGATCAAGTGCTTAAATTTGTGAAGAAAAATACTTTGTATCATATTTTATATTTCCATTAATATTAAAAATTATGTTGGCATAGTTACAATAAAGACTCGAAACTTAACTGTAAGATTTATTTCGAAAGTTAAAATTAATTTCAACTCTTCCCTTGACAACAAAACGTATAACATATAATATTATGTAATTATAACCGAAATTATGTACACAATTTCAAACTTAATATTGTATGATTTTGGATAATTTTTTAAAATTTATTACATGATACCTAACCATATAAAACTAAAATATATTAGGAAAACATGTTATTAAATTTGTCGTACACAAATATTTTTTCCTTTAAAAAGAATAATGTTAATCTCCCGTGCACGTAATTTATTCCAATTAAAGAAAAAAATAAAAACCAAAACACAAAGTATTTTAAGCTTAATTTTTATGAGGGTAATAAAACTAGTTCAGAATTTAAATGAGTAACATTACATTTTATCACGATTAAAACATAGTTATTTTATTACAATTAATATAATAATAGATAAACATTTATATTATTGTTTTTTTTTTTTATTGCTATTTTCAAAACTACAGTGAAATTATACACTAAAACTATAACATTTTACAAGTTCGCAAGTTTTTAGTTTATACTTTAATATGATGGGCCTTCAACACTTAAAATAATAAACCATAATGGTATATTTATTACCGAACTCATAATCCACTATATTAAAAATGTGACATTTATTGTAGCGAGACAGTATTGACTTAAAAATGAATTGAGTTACCTGGTTTAAAATTCATTAATAATATTGTTATTAAACTTACCTTGGAACAATTCAATATATTGTTTTAGATTCCACGTGGTCAAGAAGTCAGCTACTTCCGGCATTTTAAAATATAAAATATATTAAGTAATAACTTATGAATATACACTTCACACGAGTAAATTATTAAAATATACGATCACGAATCCCAATTCACAATACAGTCGATTCACGATGTGAAATAAACGATGAGGTAGTCACTAGTCGTAAAATGAATTCCGAGAAATACACCTGGTCTAATGATGCCTGAAATCCCGCTATTTTTAGTTTTTACCAAATTATTGTTGACAATATGTTATCAATATTTAATATTGTTGTGGTTACTGCTTTTGGGTTGTATAAACTAAAAATATATTATCTTTGCCATGAAATGTTTTCAATTATTTTGTATTCATTACATTTTACAATTTTACATAAGTTTAGTACCTCTAACTGTATTTATATTTTTTTGTGAAAAATAAACTGAACAATTTTGGTATCGTTACAAATAGTTTTTTATTTTTAAATAAAACCCATATTGTGTGCATCTTAAATTTACTGTGAAAGATACCAAACATTCCGTTAAAATTGTATGTGCATAATGAAATATAATAACAAAACACCAATCAACAATAGGTAATATAATTATTTCTATAACAAATTACTTAGTTACTTACGTAAATCAATACTTCTAATAGAATTAAAATTTTTTTGTTTGGGCATGCACTTTTTCATCTTATAAAATAATTTAATGATTCGTAAAGTAATATTGTCTTTAATGCAGTAGAATTGTATTATAATAAATTATTATAAACAAAAAATCCAGTGAAAAAATAACACATAAATAGGTACTTATGCCTTGTGGAATAAAAATGATTAGATTGTAATTGAATAAAAATATTACCTATTAAGATTTTTGATTTTAATCATTGATTACTTCTTTGAATATTTTTTTATATATTTAAAACTTACAAACTATGATTCTACTTATACGAATTACATATTTGGAGAAAAATATAGCAGTACATGTTGTTAATATAATTTTTTTTCGTTGTTTTTTAATGATTGAATATTGATCAAATGGAATTTCGATCAAATGAAAATATATTCGTTTCTTTATCTTTTAATAAAAATTTAGGTACATATTACATTTACTCCATCACTTTTTAAACTTTTTTTATTTATATGAAAAAATGCATAACTATATGTACTTTTTAATATAATACATAAGTCCCAACACTTCTTCACATAATTTATCTATAATTTTAGGTCTTATAAATTGTTATTAAATTTAAAACCTAAGACTTTTATAATGTATTATTTAATATTGAAATAAAAATCTTGTCGCTTGAGCTTATGGGTGTTCATTATGAAGGAAAATCGGTAAGCCAATACTTACAATAATAATTAATAATAACTTTTTAACTCTCACTTGACTTAAACAAATAAATGATGATTTTTAAGTGCTTAGTAGCTTAATTCAATCTTAAATAATAGTATACAGTATAGTTAAAAAAAACGTATAATTAATTTAATTTAAAATATAATAAAATAAGTTTATTTTATGATTGTTTTACATACTACTATAATTCTATTAAAACAGGGTATATAAAACGTCCTATATCGGCTAAATCGCAATAATCACATTAACATTTTATTATACTCCATATATAATACATATAAACACATTACTTATGATCATTAGTAAATCATTATTCAATTGGTTACACATCGTTAAATAAAAGATATATTTCATGTTAATTCCTGTTTTTACTACTAAAAAACTAAGATTTAAATACAATGATTTAATAAGTGATGAACCAAAAACCACTCATTTTAAAATTTAAAATGTGTTATTTAAAATATATATATATATATAATAAATCACTATATGTTAATTACTATTTACAATAATTAAATAAGAATTCATTAGTTTTTTTTTTTACATGACGTTACTATAACAATTTAATATTAATATCATTTTTTATGAACACATAAGTGATTTATTCATATTAGGTTAGTAAAAATATTACAATTTAAAACAGAATTTAGTACTTTTACATAACCTATTGATAAAGTTGGTAAACGTTTTCAACGTTCAAAATACTTCTCTGGTATTCTGATCCGTAGATTAAAAATAGTGTGTACCTTGCTATACAATGAGCTGATAAAGTTTTTGTTAATTGAGTATATTCACCTTTTTAATTCAAACTGTGCGGTTTTTTGATACAGCCTCATTTAAAAATGGTGTATATAAAAACGTTGAATTTATAAAACTAAATTAAATATGTCGTGAGAAATATGTATCAGAAGTATACTTATAAAAATAGTATAAAAGGATTCGATTTAAACAAATTGAACAATAACTCGTATAAAGATAATTTCTATACGATTTTCAAACACCAACATTATTGTGGTTATTAAAATGTTTTTAATTAATTAAAAAAAAAAATAATGTAACATATTTTATTTGAAAACATTAGTTATTTTTTAATTAGCAAACCTTGCAGTGCGGTAAGGGTAAAATTTGTATTTGATTGTAGGTAGTTAGCAAAATTGTTTTTTAAGTTGAATATCTGTATTTAGTTCTACAGAACATGGAAAATAGTTATAATTATTGAATACTAATGGATAGAGCGAAACTATACAACTGAATTTTGTAAAAAATTAAAATAATAATTGTTATTTTCAAATTATATTTCTAACAAACTCGATTTCATTCATTTTTCCAATAAAAATACCTATATATTTTAATACGATTTCTTAAAAAAGTATTTATTATATTACATTTTATAGAGAATAGAGTATAGTGGCTTATTTTTTATATTGATCTTTAGTGTAAAACATTATTTTAAGTTTCAATGAAGCATATTATACTGATGTTAAGACAAAAATAATTAATTATAAGACATAACTGTAAGCTCTAGAGTAAACTAAAAACGATGTAACAATAACATTATAATAGTCCTACATTTAACTTTTAAGTTTCCAAAAATTTACGCTGTACACAATGAAAACTGCTTTTAGCCAAAATAAATTAGGGAAAACAAAATTTTATCTACGAAGTACAGAATATATGTTACCCTAACGTCATATTTTAAATTATAAAATAACCACATGTTCCACTGTCCATATATGATAGTTAAGTAAATTTTAAAACTATTATAATTATTAAGTTATTTAAACATTAAACATATCACCAAAATATTTTGTATTAATTTGCAAAGAAAATTTAATAAAATAAAACTAATATCAACTATTTTCAAATAGGTAATATTTAAAAAAAATTTAAACGCTATTTTTAATACTTACATTCAAATAATTTTTAGCTAACTTAAAAACTTAAAACTTATTGTTATAGCCGTACGAATATTACAATCAATGCCAACATTCATTATTATAAAAACCAGGCCGAGCTGGCGATGATGAAGCAGCTAGCAGTATAATTGTAGGGAGCACACCGTATACTTACTACAACTACAAATATTAACGTACGTCGCTTTGTTACTACACATAATACAAAAAATGCCAATAACTACCTAACAAATTATTTTTTAAGCTTTTCATCTTTTCACCAAACACTTAAAATTTAAAAAATATATTTCATGCAAATCATCTTTATAGAACTTCAGATATAGTTGTAGAAAATAACTGTAAAAATAAAAACCACCTAACATTTTGCATAGGTAATAATATAGAAGACGATTAAAGATAATAGTAATCTGCATAGAAAATATAGTCAGTCAGTTATATGCGGAGTGATCCATTTGGTGTATGATACTGATTATTACACAGGTATTATTATATTAGTATACAATATATATTTATTAATTTTTTTTATAATTTTAAGTAGTTCAAAAACAAAACATTTTTATATTTAAAAATTAAATTTAGGACAACTAGTTTATTATAATTATAAGTGTTTTAATTTGATATTTAGCCAACGGCTAAACTAAAACTTGCATCAGTTGCGTAGGTATAAGTGGTATAACTGACATTCCGATTGTTTTTATTTGTAAATGATCTGCACACGGCCGTATATCTCGTTCACAAATATTGTACTTATCATAATGAAATTACATAATATAGTAGGTATAATAACATTGTAAACTATATAATATATTTTTTTTGTCGTAATATGCATGTAAATTATGTAAAAACCAGCTGGTGATGCAAAACGTTTGGTACGCAACGTTTAGCGTCAACATGACGCGCATCGATGCACCTCCATATACACGTTGTCTATCATGCCCGGTGGACTGGACGCGAAAACTTTTTTAGACCGTGGCAACTCGCACAAAATAAACGTGACAACCAAATGTCACTGTAGTTTCGATGTTGTCTTTTTTGTCCTTTTGACCCGTCTGTTATCTGTGCACATGCATCTGTAGGTACAGGGTGCATACTTTCACGAGCATCATATTATAATAATGTACTCGTACACATCATTTTGTCACTATTCGGCATCGAGTGAAGTACAATAAATTATTATAATAATATGAATAACAATGTCTTATAGAATGTCAAACACTGTCATCCATAAATTCTGATTCAAATTCGATTCACAATTGTCGTTGAATCGTGTAAAGTAAAATAATATCAGAGACCACTGAAACGTGGTTAGGTTAGGGGGAGGGTGAGCGGGCTGCAGTCCAGAAGTTCCACAAAGCTTTGTAAATATTTTAAGATAAATACATAAAAATGGAATTCCTTAGTACTTATATATTCTACCAAAGGTCCAACGCATATAAATATGAAAAAGTCGAGCTTGATCTAGTCTCATTGTCTATAAGATTATAACTAGGTACACTAACCAATCGATGATTGTGTATAACATTATTAATTATTATAATAACAGAAATTCATTTCGTTTATTAGTTCGAGTAGTTTTTATTATTTTTGAATTGATGGACTGTTTGACTCGATAAAAAACAACAACATTTATTCAATTATTATTTGGTTTCAAATTATTCGTTTTCGATTCCACAATTAAAAAAGGTAGATGATTTTTTAGCACTGTAATGATTTTTAAAATTATATACTAGTTGTATTTAAAAATATAATATATTTTCCAACAATTCTGTAACCGTCGACTTAATATAGTCAATGGCGTGGCATACTCGTCAGAATATTCTCATTAGCTGACTAAATTGAGTAAAGCAAATAATTTGTCGCTTGAACAAAAGGTGTCATCGTACGCGAAATACTCGCAGAGATATATAATATACGAAACGCCGGTCACCGTGAACGGCTCATATTTTGGTAGACTACTTCAGTAGTACCTTTATAAAAGTAATTTATCACCATTGATGGTCGCCATCGTGTCCTCGCGTAGTAATTATCGCTAGACACTTTTCGTTTAAGATAAGCCTTTTACATCGTCCCAAAACTTGAAGCTGAGGGCATGCGAAAATATAATTAATTCCGACATATATGCGTTCATTTGTTAACAGATACGAATTATGAAATGATTAAATTCGAGGCGAGTATAATGCTCCCGAATAATAAATTAAAGAATTCTTTTATTTAATAGTTCGATTAGAAGATAGTTGAACAATTATGGAGAATTAAAGGGGGAAAGCAATAATGAAAAGGGGTTAAGTTTGATGTTGCTCCATTTTATAAACCATACCATTTCCTTCAAGACCATTTCTTCCAGCGTGTAATTTGCTTATCTCTGTGCAATATAGCCTACTTAAAAAGTTAAAACTCTATAATTGTTTAAATATACTAATAAAACTATAATTATAGTTACCTACATATTTAATATGAAAATACTATACTAAGTACTTATACTTGAACGATATTAATTAGTAAACTGAGAATAATGATAAGTTAATGATGGTATATAATAAAAAGTTTCAAATGAAAAGTGTTAGAAATATAATTTGTTTGAAAATTAGTATTGGAAAGTGTTACATGAAAATAGTCACGCAATATTTTTTACAATGAAAAGTAGGACAGCTATTATTATTATTATTTTTTTTTTAATATTTGGAAATTAGAATAGAATAATACAATTTAAATTATTGATGATAATCATCATTTTTCTTGTTTTCCTTTTAATTGATAGTAGTTTTGATAAATTAATATACTAGACACTTATATACGATTCAGATAAATATACACATTACTGGTCTGAACAATTTTACATAATTTATGTTTTTGATTTATTAATAAATATTAATATGAATGTTAATTTCAAGTAAAATGTATTGCATAAAAATTTAAAACAAATTTAACTCAGGTTAGATTACGTACTGAATATAGCTAATTACATACTTAAACAACAAAGATACATGTTACTCCTACTAAAATTATTCTGCACTTTCTACGCAAAATCAATAGGGAAAACCTTTAAATTAAAATTTCAATAGTTCCTATTAATAACTATTGTTCACTTCAAAGCTTGAAATATCAATAAAAGGTTATGAAATACCTTAAAGATAATATTTTTACCTTTTAGTTTGATTATAAATTAATTAACTCGTATATTAAAACTAACAAATGATTCTGCTGGACACAAACTCGTTAAGTTATACATTTGTAATAAGTAGAGCAGTTTTTGTTATCTCGTGCATTATTAATTTTTTTAAATTACACTATTTTCCTTAAAATCATTTAATTTCAATTCATCAACATTTAACACTAATTTACCATGATTTTTTTTAATAATTCACAACCATTTTATAAAATACCAGCAGCAGTTGTAGTAGTTAACGGTTTGTCAAACTTTTCAAACAAGTTATATTTGTATTATTTTTTATTCGAACAAATTACATTCATATTCATTCGTATTGACGTTATAAAAACCAATGTAATAATGACAAAGTAAAAAATATAGATTTTTTAACTCGTTTTAAAATCCAAATACTTATTTTAAACATTAAAATATTGAATGCATTATCAATACGTATCCAGATTATTATATTCATTTTTTTTTATAAATTTAAATAATAAACTTTTTACCAAAAAATATAAAGTCGATTTTAATTTAACTTTTAGAATATTTTGAAACGATTGAATTCATTGAGCAAGTTAAAACTAAAAAAAAAAACTTTCGATTTCCGATTGTAATGTGGAATTACGACACTCTAATGCAATTTGCCATTCCTAGCTAGACCGTAAAACTAATAATTCTTTGAAGATTGACAGAATTAATTTACATAAATATTCAATTCAGTTTATTGTACTGTATATTTAGAAATTTTTGGTGTATTTTACAAAAAAAGATTTAACTCAACGTTGAACAGTTTTTAATATTAAAAGTATGTTAGTGATAAATAAAAGATAAAATTTAGATTTTATTTAAATTTTAACATGAATTATTGTATAAATCTTAAATACCTATCTAATTGATTATTTGAAATAATAAAAACGGCAGTGATAATAGTTACCTTTATTTTTATGGAATATAATACCTATAGATTACTGGATAATGTTTTGAATAATACGTTTATTTTTCCTAAGAAAAAAATGTATTTATTCATTTCATTTTATGTACATAAAAGTTCAAACATTTTATTCTGGATTTCTCATATGTTGAATTATTTTTACTGAACTGTCAGTTCTCTCTTTAGACTCGTTGTGTTGACACGAAACATATAGATACCATAAGCCGGGTAATATCAAATCTTGTCCAATTTACGTGAATCATAACTGGCCTTAATGTGACATTAGGATTTGGATCGTAGGTGTTGTGTAACTAAAAGATTCAGAGGGTATTCAAAGATTTATTTTGGGGCAGCAAAGGTTCGGATTTTATGACACCAAAAAATATTGATGTAATTTTATAAAATGAAACCTTTGCCCGATGGTGCCGACATAACCGTTTTTGTTATCAAAAACATTAAGTACCTACGCGAGTATTTTTTTTTTTAACTGTATATATATTATCTTCCCTCTGTCTCTTCTGTCTGTTTATTTTTATTTTTATTTTTTATTTTTTATAATATGTATTATCACTTAAGCTTATTGTTCAATATAAAAAATTTAGTTATATACTCCTGGAATGCATTACATATTTCACAGGTTTCCGTATATATATATATAAAAACAACTTTATTAATATAAATATAAATATAGCGGACTGCTCACCCTATGAATTGCCTTACGACACAGTTTACTATTCAATACAATTGTAAATAGCTTATAGGTTTTAAATTGTATATGGGTATAAATAAAATAAAATATTTTTAGAGGAAAATATTTTATTGTAATTTAGGGTTATCTATGATTTTACAATAATAGTACATATTATATAACTACTGTTCACTAAATAAAATATCTCTTAATAATATGTATTGTAATAACATCCATAGAATTTATTACTGATACATAAATAAATAATACAATTATTATTATTTATTTTGGATGAAATTATATCCGTATTTAATTCTTCTTAAACAGTTCTTTCTTTTCCACTATTCTCATTTCATGCATAGATCGATTTTCACTGTTACGTTATAGAAATATTTTTAAATCTATGAAAATAAAATCTAAGTAAACAATTTCATGGGCATATTTTAAAGAAACTAATAGATAATATTATAAACGATTAATCAACATTTATATGATATCGATAACTAAATCAACTAATTGTGCACAGATGATGAGTGGACACAGCTAGAGAGGGGATATCATATTTATAGACATTTTATAGAAACTTAAGACCTGATAAAATTATTTCGTTAAAATTTTTTTTTAATGAGTGGAAAGTCCAAGATATGAAAAAAATACCACCCAAACCTTGGCATCTTTAATTTTCCAAATCGACGAAAAAAAATGTATAACTTAATTTATAAAAGTTATGCTTATGAATTATGATACAGGGCGATGTTTAAAATATGCAAAATGCTTTATTAATAATTATTATACATAGCAGTTAATAATCACTATATCCTCCAAAATGCGTACACTCATCACAAACCTCACCGTCAATAATTCGCATTCCATCGTATTGATAAATAAAGCTTTAATAGCTATCGAAAATTCGTTAATGAAAAATCTCTCTTTTTATTGGTAAGTAAATTGATTCACCTTTTTCTTAAAACGTCAATTTCATACAATTTATATAAAACTACCTAAATAATATTCTAAAATCTAAGCAACGTTAGTTACCAGATAGATGATTGTACACGAACAATGTTTATTTACATAATTTTGTTATCATAACTTTGAATATAATATAAAACGTGATTGATAAGGATAAAAATGTGTAAATAATCAATTAAACTTTTAAAATTTATATTCTTTGCCAACTGACGTAATTACTGTTATCTATTATTAAGTTTAATGACAAAATGTGTTTATATTGCTGCAATTATTTTAATTATTTGATTTGTCACTTTATTATTCAGTAGATACTCGTATAATAACTCTTCCCTTTAAGTTTCATTCAAAGCAGTGTTTCATTTCCTTTAGGTATATTTCCGTGCTTTTGTATAAAGGTCATATATTTTTGGTCTTGAACGTTAGTTTATATGTTGTGTTTAAAATTAATTTTATACACAAATATTATAGCAATAGTATGAAACACATAAATAAAAACTGTCAAATAATAAAACCCACATTATAAAATGCATAATCATAATATCATGATGTATAATGTAGGTACCTATAAAGAATAAATTAAAATAATTGTACCTATATTAATTAGTTTATATTGATTTTAATGAAACCAATTAAATGCATAATAGTATAATATAATATTATGTGAAATTAAATGAACAATTATTCAAATGTTAAGTATGCGACATATTTGACAATTTGATTATGATGTAAACAGATAAAATTTTTTTATAGCTTCCATTCTGTATTCTTTTTTTATAATAGCATTATTAAAACTTTTAATAAACCCTGTTAATTAAAATCGAAATCTGAAATTCCAACTGGATGTTTCTATTATCCATTTTAAGTTTGGACGAAAAAAAAGTAATCAACATTTTCAAATAAGATTTTTAGCTTATATTTTTAGATTTCATCAAATACGAATTTCTTTACCTTAAGTTTTCCGAAATACTATTGCTGAACAGTATTCTCATCGAGTTTTTTAACGATATAATTGTATTTAATTTACACATATTATAGTTATAAAAAAATATTCTACATTTAATTTAATACCTTTCTGCAATTTTTATACATAATATATTATATGCATATATATTATACACAATATACATATATTATATATTATATTATTCTTCCATTTAAGATACTTTTGAACAATAATTATTGTACAGTTTATATATTCAAAATAATACCTACATGACTAAAAACCCGTTTACTCCATTGTTTAACAATATATATGTCATAATATTATATAACTTATAACGTGGTCTAAACTAATAACTGACTGTTTAAAACATAAATTTATTTTACTTGTATATTGTATGTATAGGTAGGTATACTGTATACATGTATTTTACAATCATTCAAAAACACGACTATTCTTAGACGCATAATATCCGTAAGATTTTCTGATGAGACTTTTTTTTTACTGCTTTTTACTTTTTAGTTTTTACATAAGAAAAAAAAAATATAATTTAGACAACGATGAATTCCTTATTCTTAAACTTATATCTTGAGATTACATTTATGATTAACAAAAAAAAAAAAAAGAAGAATGAAGTCCCAGTAGGAATCGAAAAAAAAATATGGATCCATCAAAATTGTATTTTGTCAATATTTCTTTGTCGAGATACTATTGTTATTTTGTATAGAACCATTTAAATATCATCATCGGTACACTTGTTAAAATAATAATTATGACAGAAGTGGTGCAGAATACGAATATTATAATAATGCAATTCTTTAGTATTGTACAAAAATAACCAAAAAAAAAATCTAGATAAAAAATAAATAATTTAAAAATTGCGAATGTAAAATAGCATTTTTTCTATACAAAGAAAATAATACATAGCCACATAGGTATATAAGTGAATGTTTAAATGTTTATACTCGCAAACACATTATGTGTTTTAAATACGATTACCCATCGGATACAGTATCATCTGTTTACAGAGAATGAATAATATACTACAAAATAACTACAGTAAATCACAAAAAAAAAAAATCCACATATAATAAATAAACGTAAAAGAAATAAAACTACATGAAAGTAAAATAAAATTAATTAATTAAGAAAAATTAACACCTCCTCACGAAAAAATGAGATATATCTATTACATTGAAATAAAATTGTTCATAAATAACTATGGGTACAGATAATTTATCTCGGATAACCATTTTATTTAAACGGATAGATAAATAGATACGTTTCATCATTTATATCTAGATAATGTACAACACTGAATTTATGTTCTGTTTGAGCGGTATTTTTCATCCCTTTAAATAACGACGCCGTCATTGTGTGTGTGACAACTGTGACAGTATCGTGGTTCTATATTTGTTTACTGTTACATCAAATATTGAAGATATTGCGATACTTATGAAATGCGTTTGAACGTTTCTCAGATAGCGTTTCTTGTAGCGTGATAAGATTTTTACAGTGGAGATGAGAAAACACAGCATTCGTGGTATCTAAATTATATTTATATATAAATTACAGGGTTTATTGCTTTTTTTTTTTTTTTGAGCTCTTATTATTAATTAACTTTTAAACGAAAAAATATCTCCTGTACAAACAGCAATAACGTATATATTATGTATACCTATATAATATTATGCCTTTGCTTTGAATCGTAATGTCCTTATACAATGTAATGCTCTTGGAAGCGTAACGCATGTTTATATTGTGTGTCTATAATCGATGCCATAGTAGCATTAGTGATATGGAGCGATAGCGACAATTTCCCCAATTTTTTTTTCTCATCATACTTGTTTTTATTTATGTTTATGATTTCAATACTTTGAACTTTGAAACGATGCTGACCTCTGGCCATTGACGATTTTTACACTACTCAAATCCGATATCCTAATGTGAATTTTAATTATTGTCTATGTAAATATAGTTGAATTCCAGCGTTTATTCATCCAGGCCCGTTATTTGGCGAGAGAACAGACATTCGTGCATATTTTTTGCAAAAAAAACTCATTCTTTGAACAAACAAATAAAATAAAAAACATAAACGCCGAAGTGTGTTTCAAAACTAATTTTCATCAGTATTTGTATTTATAATTTTGTATATTTTTTACTTTTCAAAAACGTTTTTACTATGGCTTGTCGGATGGTTGGCCAACTACCAAGAAAAACTGATATGATATAAATAAATCATATATTATATAAAACAAAACTCACAATGATAAAAAGATTATTTTTACATGATACGATGTTGTCGTATGTATAAATTAAAATCACAGAACTGAACATTATAATCGTTAAAGTAACTAGGTTATTGAGAAATCATACAAATCGATAATTTCTCATCATAATATCAAAAAAGAAAGAAGGAATACACATTGGAATTTAAATTATTTTTATGTATTAAATCTCATATTCAGCTTACGATATTATGTACAATAGAAATATTATTATACTGCTAAAACCTATAACTATAGGAAATGATTTAAAATTAGTCTATATAAATTTTGTCAAAAAATTGAAATTTCGCGACTGTTGTAGTATTCAATATAATATGTAAATAAGATCAAATGTGATCTAAAATTATTTTGAAAAAAAAACAAATAAGCAAATGTGTACCGATCAATAATACAAATATTTTGTTTTATAAATACATATATGTATATTTTCGTTATCATACTCATTAGATTTAATTATTTGTGATCGAATATATAATATATATTATATATGTATATTATAATTAATCTTCTCTTTGTTCTCTCTCCCACTTCTACTAACAAGATTAAATCTTATAGACGCTTTCCCCGAATTTTAGATAGATATTTTAGTTGGTATGATAATAATGATATGGTTATTGTGGATATGTTTTTGCGTAGCGTCTAATAAACGATATTATCGAGACGAGTTTTCTACTTCGAGTCATAATTTTTTCATCATGTATACGATCATAATTAACAACCCATACTACGCGTTATAATATATAATATTCTACAGGAAGAGTTTTTGTGGTTGTTCTGTTTAAAGGCTTATACACGAGGGGACGCGAAAGCGTCATAATATTATATATAATGTATAGTAGTCTGCCATCGGGCGCACCACACAACAACACATATTTTAAATAATAAATGCGTATAATATAAGTATGGGGCCAAGTTTTAAAAGAATTCGACGATTTCGGCGGCGCCAACTAAAAATGGTGCAGCATCGTCAGCCACACTGGCGACATATATTATGATTGCGGCGACGAAAAGGGGTGTCTTATCCAACAGACTTTATCGAACGTGACTACACGGCGAGTGCGGTGGTTTTCGATAGCTAATCCCGACCGCACGAATAAAACGCCCAACATAAATATAAATATAAAGGTGTATTGAAGTTTTTTTCGGCTTTTACCGCACTCCGGTAACGGGTCCCCACAGAGAGAATGCATAATAATAACATAATAATAATAATAATAATAATATAAATATTTATACATCGGTTTAGTCTCTTTAGCCGAGCTCCGATTTACTAGTCGTATATTATAATAATTAATAAATGGCAAGATAATTTGTCCTGAATCAATTTTCATATTATGACTTATGTCTAATAATTGTGTTTCATGTCAAGGAATAGGCTCAAAAATAATTCCAGTTTCTACTAAAAATTATGTTATTAATAGTCCATTTTGTCACTTGCTTAAGTCATGTAAAAAATTTGAGTTTTTATTTTAATTATACAAATATAATATCTAAATTGAAAATTTTAATATTAATGTAAATAATCATATATTTATCTGTTTATTTTTATTAATCTATAATAATATTCACTGTGTCTCTGTTTCCTAGTTGTTTTTAAATTATTGAATAAAATAAATTAATGCATATAATACAGTGCGCGCAATGGCCATTTCAGTTTAAATAGGTACATGCATTACACAAGACGATACATAATATTATATTTTATCTATTTATAATGAAATATTTAAACGAAAAGTCCTATTGTAATTTTATATTAGTACTATAAAAAATAATTCCATTAATATACGGAATAATAATTGCATATCATGTATTATTTTTATAACGCTAGTAAACAACTTAATGTATCTAGTCCATTTGACGCTACAGTGGAATTTTCATTAACTTGAACTATAAATCTACCTATATCATTGTATACATTATTATAAGCATATGCAGGTCTTCTTTGATAGGTAATAGTGGTAAACCATAGCTGGGGGTCTAGGAATTCAGACCACCCTTTCCAAAGATTTGTTTTCAACTATACGGAACTGAGGTGAGGCAATATTCTTTGAAATTAATCCTCTCACGAAATAATGGATATGGTTATATTAAACCGTGTTGGAGTACCAACAATACCGTTAGGTTAAACATAACAAAAAAGTGAAAAAGTAGGTAACCGCTCTGCTGTACGGTATAAATTTCGAGTATACCTAGTCATTTAGACTGTTACTGTAATGCGTATAGGATATAAGGGTCTATCATGTAATATGATGTCATTGTACGCTTTGGTTTTTTAATGGTGATTACCGATCAAATTTTAATAAAATGAAAATGTATTCACCCTTTTATTTTATTTTTTAGATTCTGAACGAAGTGATGAATGTATTGATTTTACAATGATGTGTGTGTTTTTTTTTTTGTGTCTGTGTACAGCATAACTAGTCGAAATAATGCCCCAATTTCAAACTTTGGGGGTGGTTTCCGATGTAAAAGTAAATATCCTTGGTGCATTATAGAGGTCAAAAGTTAACATTTTCCAACAGTTTTAAAAGAAATCGAGAAAAACAAAAAAAAATGACGGAAAAACGGGAATTTTTACGCAAAACCACTTTTTGACCAAATCGATTTTTTTTTATGGTTGTAATTCAAAAACTAATCACTAAAAATCTTGAAATTTTCACCAAATGTTAATGTCAATGGTATCTGTATATAGTTAAAATTTCAAAAATTTTTTACTTTTTTTGAGTTATTTATAGACCACTGAAATTTTCGATTTTTTTTGAGAAATTTTTTTTAAAGTGTCGATAAAAAATTTTTGAATGACTAAAAAGTTTTGAAAATTTAATACAAGGTTTCTTATGAGTTTTTTTTATTGTACCTAAAAAAATTTAAAAATCGTTAGTCACAATTTTTTTTATAAGCGTTTATAGTTAAAATTTTTATGAAATCTGTCGAAAACGCGAAAATTTGCAAGTAATTTTGTAGTTGAAAAATCGTAAAATTTTTTGTGTTTATAACTAAGGATTAAAATT
>VUJU01003877.1:0-22571 GCA_009835225.1 Aphis craccivora | reverse complement strand
AATTAACCGGTAAATATCGAAAATTTCCATTTTGTATATATGTTTACGACAATTACCGGTTGATTACGTAATTTTCATGTTTTACATCATTTACCGTAACATATATAAAAAGAACAATCACAATTTACATAAACCAATATTTTATTTATATATTTATACTATTTGTAACAGGAGTTAATTGAACTAATTGAAGTGTGGAATAAAAAAATTGCAAGGGCTTATTGAAATGTAACGATAAAAGATCGTATAATATGTGAATTACATTTTTATAGGTAACCAACTCCAAAAAAATTAACATTTTAATTTATAGACTTATAGCTTAATTAGTTTTAATAACTGTTTTAAAGCATTTTGTATTTAACAGTATGGAAACATCGGCCTTCATAGGACAGGAAGCGCGCTCTGGTGTCTATAGTAACTGTGGTAAGAATTTCAATCAAAAGTGTGTATGCATAGGGGTCTAGAGTGACGACACCTTATCAATACACCTTGATGTACGCGAAGAAATACATGATAACCAAACCGAAATCCGGAATAAAACTGACCTAGATAAGAAAGATGAGTCGGTGAGTACGTATAATCTAAAATACCGTGATCAAATAAATAAACCTAGTAGACATTTATGTACGGCGTTTATAACTGACCCAATTAATTATAATGATGCAATTACATGTGAACAAGCAGATAAGTGGAAACAGGCCATGAATGAAGAATTGGACTAGCTAGGTACATGAAAATAAAACATAGACTGATATCAAAAACAGTAAGAGTCAATGTGATAAGCATTTCATGGGTGTTTAAAATCAAACATAATGATCGTTTCAAGGCTAGATGAGTTGTCAATGGATCAAGATAACAATACAGTATTAATTACAACATTTTCACCAGTTGTACGGTACGAATCAATCAGGCAATTTTAGCTGTAGCAGCAGCTGAAAATTATGAGGTGAGACAATTTGATATAAAAACGGCGTTTTTATATGGTAATTTGGAAGAAAATATTTACATGAGTCAACCAATTGGATTTGGAGATTTAACAGAACGAGTATGCAAATTAAATAGAAGTTTGTATGGATTAAAACAATCACCAAGATGTTGGAATTATAGATTTAAGCAATTTCTATTAGAATTCAATCTAGAACAAAGTATATCGAACTCGTGTATTTATTTTAATCACAATAAAAATGAAACAATAATTTTAGCTATTCTCGTTGATGATGGATTGATAGCATCCAGTAGCATAACAAAAACAAATATATTATTACAAGGTCTTGAACAACAGTTTGAGATAACACAAGGTAATTTAGATTATTTTCTTGGTATGGAAATAATAAGGTATACAGACGGATCAATACATTTACAGCAATTAAATTATGCTAATAAACTTATTAGTAAATTTAATTTAATGGATGTGAACGTGTTTTCAACTCCGATTGATAGATCGTATGGTGCAGAACAAAATCTGACAACGAGTGATAATCAATTTCCATACAGGTAAACTTGCTACGTATGATTACATGTGCTCCTCCGTATGTTTCAAACCACACCTTACATTCAGACTTAAAAATACTCACTGTTCAAGAAGAAGCCAAAAATTCCTATAAACTTTTCCGTGCCCGTCTTAAAAACCACTCTAATCCTCTAATCCTTGCTCATTCCCGTAAATCCACCTAGATGGTTAAAGCGAAATTGGAACCGTGATTTGAAATAATTCTAACTCTCTACCCAGTAAGTGTTGCCGCTGGTTGATTACTTCATCATGTCAACCATGCCAATATACGTAAATCCTCAAACATGCTTATTGTAAAATTTATTTATAGATTGTATGTATTAATAATAAAAGTTATAAAAAAAAAATGTTGATTATTGAGAATAGCATAACTGTTTAATTAAACAATTAAACGATCACCGGTTAATCGAAATCACAAGTAATTTTTAAGAGGACGCCACACCCGCATGTGTTGTCTCCGTCTTACAAATGTACAACATAGCAAAAACTGTTTTGCGCGGGACAACTTTTCTCGCACCATATTTGTTGTAAAACTACCAAATATTCACAACACGTAAAGAAGAACATTATCTATGCAACAACGTGCTATTTTTTTTAATAGCACAAACCAATCATTTTTTATAAGCAAATTAAAAGAACAAAAAAACCGAAATGTTTATAAGCAAATAACTTTTATTGTAGTTATGTTATCTAAAATATAGGCACGCTGTTGCATAGATAATGTTCTTCTTTACGTGTTGTGAAAATTTGGTAGTTCTACAACAAATATGGTGCGAGAAAAGTTGTCCCGCGCAAAACAGTTTTTGCTATGTTGTACATTTGTAAGACAGAGACAACACATGCGGGTGTAGCGTCCTCTTAATTATTTTTAATTATGAAAAGGTAATTTTAGCAAAACAGTTTGATACTGTAAAGTATGAAAAATTTTCAAGACTGTAAATCTTATGTAGGTAGGTATAAGCTACATACGAAAAAACATTTAAACAAGACAATCCAATCTGTTTAGCGACTCATAATGGATGAATGTTTGTAAATATCTTATATCTAACAAACAAATATGGTCTGACCAATTTGTACTATCCTGAATAATAATAATTTTATTATAAATGAGACATGTACTACCTATAGCTAATGAGCAACATGCAACACATATCTCAGTAATTGTGATTTAGAGACAACTGGATCCCTAATTAGTATAGTATTATATCTCCACAGAGACGGATTTTGTTGGGTAAAACTTTTTCCATCCCACCCAACAAAAGACACAAAATTGCTTTTTTTACTTTTATATGGCCATAAATAGTGGGCGCTATTGATTGCGCCAGTAAGTCAAATATGTTGTCGTTAGCCTTGTTTATTAATTCTTTACAATCGGCAATATATTGTTTATTTACACATAAGGTTGTGTTTTGCAAATTATATTATTAGCAATTAAAGTTGTATTGTCAGTAATCAAATTCAAACTCGGAAAAAAAAATATCAAAGTTTCGTTGAAAGTACCGTATTAAAACACAATCAAATATATTTCAGATCACATGAAAGATGGCTACATATTATTATGGTCAATGTTCTACTTATTTTACATTTATTTTGTATACGGTTCAAGAACAAAAATAAATTTAGTACCTACCTATTATTTCCATTAAAAATGTTAATCTAATTTTTGTATTTGTATTTATGTGTACCTACTGAATTGTATTTGATAAAAAAAAAAAAAAAACAATTATTTGTTTTTAAAGTTTTTTGATTTTATGAATATAATTTTTTATTTTATTTATATATTATAATTATGCTTATGCTTATATATTTTTTATACATTCAACATGGTAAAAATGTCTACTTTTTTAAATATTATTAATTCATATAAATAAATAGTAATTAGTATAATATTTAAAAATCTGGATATTGAAAAAGGTGTTTTAATGTTTTTAATTGTTTATGATTTCACAAATCATGTTTTAGTTGGACATATATTTTATACTATATTACTAAATAATAATATTATTTTTATACTATTTGTAAAATTGCCACGAATTATTGAAGTGGGAGCGCGCTCTGGTGTCAATACAACTGTGGTAATAATGTCGCAATTAAATCAGTGTACGTATGTACCTATTATGCGTCTAACTGACAACGTGTTATCATCATTCTTTTGTTTTTGTAATTAAAATTAATAAGTGTTTTGTATAATATTTGTGTATGGTTTCATTAAAATAAACGTAAATTAATATAGTGTGACGGAAGATTCGATTCGAGTTTGAAAACCCGGTAAGTTTATTTACCTAATACCAAATTAATCGGGCGTTACACGTTTTCACCAAAACAATTTGTACACAACGCTTATATTAAAACCTTTTATAGAGTTATAAGTTTAATTAACATACCTACTAATGTTGTACTGAAGAAATTATATATTATTGTATACTCACGCTATGTATATTGTACTCATATATTGTTTAAATTGTAGAATACCTATAGTTTTTGTGAGTTGTTCGGATATATGTAAAATGTATATGTATTTATATATACACACACATTTAATCAATGTATATTGTACGTTTATTGTATTTGATTGTATGTTAAACCGTTATCGTACTTACTTTTTATGTCTATAAAATCTAATATGTTATCTAATGGAACAATAGCTTATGAACAAGTGAAAAGGTTACACATTTTATATTGTGTATTACAACTGTGTGTGTGTGTAAAAAAAAAAAAGTAATTTTTGAATTTGTTTATTGTGATGGCTAAAATGATTGAAAATAAACGTAGAAACAAAACACTAGCTTAAACTACTTTAAATTTAACTTTAATAATAGGAGTACAGTATACATAGCTAAAGTATACAATAATTATCATATTTTCAACCCATTATTAATATGTTAAATAAACCTAAAACTGTATTAAAGGTTTTAATATATCTGTGTGTAGTATACAAATTGTTTTGGTAAAAAGGTGGTTAAATTAGGTAATCTTATTTGGTAAAAAATTATTGGTACATTTTTGGTGGAAATGGGTACCTATTGCCCAATTAATCGTAGTAATGAAAAATAAACTATAGGCACCTATAATAGAGATTAGACATTTTGCAATCCATATTTATGTACATCCAATTTTTAAATCTGTTTCTAACAACTCTTGGTTATACTAGAGAAGGTGAAGAAAATGTATCAATAATTAGATAAAAATTAGCCTTAGTATGAAATTATGTTTGAATCCTCAACAGTGATTTTAATAATTGATTACTGAGACATATTTTAACCACTATCCACAATGTATCATTCACTTCAATGTGATTTAATATAGTTTAGAAAAAAAAATGTGATAATATCAATTAGTTTATTAGGTAATTAGTGAATGTAGCATAATATAATTTAATCTAAAATGTATAAGTAATATTGTTATAGAAGTTGAACACTCACAATTTATTATTGCAACTATATGAGCAGTTAGAAGTTCAGAACTGGGTCAATATGTTCAAAACAGGTTTGTTTTATTTTGAGATAATAATTTTCTTTTTTAGTTTAAAATGTTTATTATGGTATAACTAAAGTTGACTCCTAGCATTTCCATGTTATTATTTTTATTATTATTATTATACATTACCTATTTCAATCTTAACAATCATACATTTTAGGTAAAATGAAGATAATAAAACTGATGTGCCTACAATTTAAAAATAATTTAGGCGATAAATTTGCTGTTATTATTAAAAAAAAAAAAAAAAACACCACCAAGGAACTTATTTATTTCAATTTAAAATGTTCAATTTCATATCTTAAATTCTTAAGAATTAAATAAGTACTGGAAATTCATAAAATCAATATATGAACTTATACCAAAACTATGGATAAAACAACTTCTAAACATTGCTAATAATTATTGTTATTTGTAAATAGGATGGACAGCCATTTTTTGACCAAGATAGTTCTATATTCCACTTGTACCTATAACTCATTTATTTGAGCATTTGATCAATATCATGTAATATAGACCTAAAAGAAAATATTAAATGTTTATACTTTTAAATATAATATTAATTGTACAAATTATATGTATTGTATATCATCTTATATTAAAATGCAATCAAGACTGTTTATTAATGATAAATATAAAAAAAGTGCTATGCATTTTTAATTTTTATCTTCTTAAAATAAAAATTAGATCTAATTTCTTATCAAAAACCACCAGCTCCTAAATTTGAATATTTAAGCATTTTTTCAATCAATTATCAGTTATCATCTAATAATTACATAAAAAACATTGTAAAATCAATATGTTCAATGCTTTGATCATAATTTAAAATGTAATTATTAGTATTCCAAATTTTCCAGTTTGGGGCACCTAAAAATCAGTAACTAACTCTTTGTCAATAAATACAAATACTTAAATATAATAATTAATAATCATTCTATCACTCTTTTTTTAAAGAATTTATTAGACATACAAAATTTACAACTGTATAAGCTAATAATTTTGAATTATTCATAGAATATCATTATGTAGTCATTATTTTCATTATTTTTGTATAGATTTGAATGATTTGGAATCAAAAAATGCTACTGTTATAAATCAAAAAAATGAAGAAAATACATTGATATCATCAACAGTATTAATTACTAAACCTTTACATAACAAGGTTAGTATTATTATTAATTAGTTATTGCTTATACTTGTTTGTATTAAATTACAGAGTTAAAATATTGTTAGTTTGTTACAATTATTTAAGTATACTTATATAACTATATAAGTAAAATTATTATTGAGTAAGTCAAGTATTATTTTGTATTATATAAGTAGTTTCTTTAATCTATAAATTATTATAAATTAATGAATGTTGTAAATTAAATTTTTTTATTTATTGAATTAAATTGTGAGCACAGGCTCACATTTTAAATAGTTAAATAGTATTTCAAAAATATATTTCTTTAAAGAGTTTTATAATTTCTTAGTAGACAAATTCAAATTGTGTATACAGTTTTCTGGTTCTGAATGTATTGATTGAATGTATTCAATCATCTGTATAAAGTGTTTTAATTTAAGTTAAGGCATTAACCTTTGTATAATTTTTAATTTTTGTATAATCTCTATAACCTTTGTTATTAGTATTTAATGGTCAGAGAAAACTATACTTAAAGTATCAATAGATAAGTAGTGAATATTATTCCCATTTCTAAAGGTTTACTAGATACTTGGTTAAACATAGATAATGTACTTACTTAATCTACTATATTTTATTATCAATGAATGTTATGATATGAGTACCGAGTACCTACTATGCTATTTATTATTAAGAAATACGAGTATTGTTTAAAAACAATGTTCGGTTTTAGTTAGTAGTATGAAAAGTTTTTAATTTATTCACTATAATTTCATCTTTTTGTTGATCATTTTTTGCTAATAACATCTTCTAAATCTAAACTGATTGTTAAGATTAACTGTTATACAATTTTGAAATCACTCTATACTGTTAAATAAAAATATAATATGTTTTTTTTGTAGTCTGAAGATCAGTCCTGTTCAAATAGTACTGTAAATCTAGAAGAACATAAGGTATTACACAAACAAAAACATACTATAAGGAAAAACTTTAGTACAGCATGTAAGTCGTAAAATAATCATAATGTGTTTAGAAACCTATTAAATTTAGTCGATATAGAGGTAATTTAGTGAAGGTTTTCAGAGCTCTATGAATTTTAATTTTAACTGTAACTAGGCAACATCAGAAATAATGGTTCAAAAAATAAATTTCAGCTAATATATTGTATTATTATAACACAATCTTATATAATACTACCTGATCCCGCACGGTGTTGCTTGTGACAAATTAAATAATGTCATTATTTATTTATTTATTTATTCATTATTTATTAACGCCCTTAGGGCAAAGAGTGTACATAAATCATACTATAACATAAAAGATTAATATTAATAATACTAGAATTAAAGAATTATTATAAAATAATTTGGAATCATGACAAAAAGAATTTAAGTTCAATATTTACAATATAATTATGCTATTACATTATATATAAATATTATAAGTTATTTATCTATCCGAAGCCTAGACACAAACAGCGTAGTTTAAATTCATTTTCAAAATTAAAGTCAAAAGCAACACTATTGCAATTTCTTAACATACGACTTAAAGGTTCGTTAAAACTGTAAGACTGCGAATGGAATGGTACATGAAAAGTAGTCGTGGATTGAGCATTAAAGGCGGGAACTTTCCAGTTTACTTTTTCAAGTACCTCAGGGCTACTTAACTTATTATTTAGTAATTTAAATATGAATAACACATCATTAAATGTACGTTTAGACGTGAGAGAATGTGAACCCAATTCATTATATTAACCTTATCTTAAAATTATATAAATTATTGCTGACCCCGTGCACTTTTTTGCCCATTTAAAATGCTAACTCTATACTGTGATTCAAACTTTGTTTCATTTGTTATTATTCGGTATCATTTTCATTGACAATATTGTATCTTCAAAAATTGTGTAAACTAATTTAAAATACGAATAGTTTTAAAATGCTTTCTTATTGCTCACTAAATTTGTGGTACCTAACTTAACCTACTGTGTAAATTACAAGCCTTAATCTATTATTGTCTATGCTCTGCATTTACCAGTCAGTGAGTTAGTCAGAACTCAGGTTATATTATAGCCATGACGTTGCCCACGAGACTTATAATTATGCAAGCAGTATATTATCTAGTAGACAATCCACCTATGGTGGATTACAGACCCCGCGAGATGTGTATGTAAGTTTATAATTTCTAACATTTAAGTTCAAAGTTATATCTTTTTTTACGAAAAACTGAAAAAAAAATGTTTGTGTCAGAGTTTGTATTTGACTCTTTATATCGATGTGTTAACATCTCATATGGGCTCGCCGTTTTCCTTGCTGATGTGTTGCACTGTTTGGAGAATTCTTTTTTTAGGGCTAATCTTATTTTTTGTGCGTTGGCGCTCCCGATATACCTTTACCCTTTTTAAGCTAGTTTTAGCCATTTTTTACCGTTACACTTTTTGTAACATTCAGTTTTCACAGATTCACTGTAGCACAATTTTTCTGTTAAATGTTCGCGGCACGTATACATGGGCAATAATGGCAACTATTAAACTTCCGTTACAATATAATATTGTATTAAAAAGATAGTATATTGTAATAAATTATTGGTGGGCAACTATTAAACTTCCGTTAAAATTTTTCGTAACATCAAATTTGTACCAATTTCATCTAGACCCATTTTTTACAGGTGGCGCGTAAAGACGTTAACATGTCAAAAATGTTGAGTCAAATCAGGCCTAACAGTATTTGCTTAATTTATCAATAGTAAAAATATATTTGCCAATTATTCAAATAGTGTTTCTGAGGTCATCCTTTTCTGAGATTTGCCAACCAGATGGTTCAGAATTAACTATGGCTATTGGAATTCTTCGATACTTAAATATTGTGAGAGGAGGTGTTCATTTTCCTAAGGCATTTGTTCTAAAAAGTATAGTGACATTTTCTTAATCAGAATTTGTATGTTTCTTACATTGATTGATTATGTACATTTTTACCTCTCTTCTTCCAATAATTAATTCACCCTTTAGGCTTAAGTGTTAAGTGAAAACAAATCTCGTCCATATTAAAGACCCGACTAGGATCTTCTAGTATTATAGAAGTATTTTTGTACAACATCTCATGAAAATCTTTGAACCAGTTCTTAATTTTATTTTTAGTTACTGATCCTCTGGCTTAATTAACATATTCAGAATGTTTCTGTGATAAAATTTTATGTCTATATAAAAAGCTGTAAAATCATTTTTTCCTTGGAGGATTGTTTGAAAATCGTGTGTTTACCTATTTTAAATCCATCGACAAGCTTTTTAACAGAGCATAACAAACTTTCACGATCTATCAGAAATCCCAATTAACTACAAGAGCCATTTAACCAACATACTTAGTTGATTTATTCAGTATATAAAACTAAACATTCCAATAAATGGATTATTTTTAATGGGGAAGTATTATATTTGCGCTTAAGCTCGCCTGATGATTTTACAAAACTTCAATATGATCTGGATCGTTTCTCTAATTGGTTCAACTCTTTAGATTTATCACTTATCTAAATAAATGCAAAATTATGACTTGCGAGATCCCGTTCTCCCTTAATGATCCATACTTCTTTAATAATGCAGCTGTTACCCATGCTATGGATTGTGTGTGGATCTTGGCCTCAAGCTAAGCTACAATCTTGACCCATCTGCTCACATCCAGTACTTGTGTTGTAAAGCATTGAAAATTCTTAGTCTTGTTACGCGATTAATAAAGAACTTTCGGCTTGAATCGTCATTAAAAATGCTTTTTTGGGGCTGTAGTATGGAATCCCCATACTGCAGATAATGCAAAACAAATTGAACGTGTTCAGCGCCAGTTCCTACACCATGCTAGTCCCATACTTAGATACCTTGTGAACTTTATAATTACACACTGATTGCTACTCGCCTAGGTTTAGCCGAACGTCGCCATATCGCAGGTATTAAATTCCTCGCGGGTCTTTAAAACAATAATATAGATACTCCTGTCCTCTCTCAAATTTCCTTTAAAGTTTCATCAAACCTAATAATATAAATGGCTCAATCTTCAACCTCGGGGGCGATTTGCGATAGAACATTGTTACTTTAAGTGTGAGCGGGGATAATGAGGGATAATGTCTAGAATTACTTAATGTTAATTTATTATTTCTATTTTAAGCTATATTTAACAATGTCGCTGTCACCAATCTATTTTCCTTAAACAAAAATGATGGACAGAAATGTAACGATCCAATTATTGATAAGCCATGGCAAGCACAGTAAGCATCACATAGTTTATAATATCTAAAGATTAACACATTCAAATTTATAATTCTTTTTACATAAATTATATGTTGTAATAACAAAAAATTGTGATAAAATATTGGAATTCGTTAGTTGATTTAGTATTTTATATTTATTTTATGTGAGTTAAAGTTAAAAGATCAAGAAACTATTCCGTTTAATGATAGAATGTATTTAAATTTTGTAATATGTTCATTGTTTATTACTTTGTATTGAATACTTCTGAAAAGCAAATTAAATATTTTTACTAAACTTGAATTCATTTTATTATGAGTTATATGCATATGTATTTTTTACATATACTTAAAATATTTTTTTCTTATATAACTGAAATTTTCAAATTAATGTTTTTTTATTTTTATCAGAACTCTATAGTAATCTACTATAATTTACAAACTTACAATAATTGTTATTAAATTTATTAACTTACATTTTTTTTTTTTTACAAAATTGTAGGTATATGTCTTTAAAAGAAAAATTTTTTTTAAGTAAATCTTTTCTAAAAATTTTTTATAAAAATAGTACATTTGATTAATATTATCTTTGATACATTAAAAGCCAACATTACACCAGAATATTAGATTATGATATATACATTTTTTTTAACTTTATCTAAACATTATTATCTTTTGTTTTTTCAATATAAGTTTTTAATTACCTATTGTATATTAATCTGTTTATTTTAATTATATTATGGCATTTCAGTTCTGATAAGCATATAGATTCATACAATTCATATGGCTCTAACATAATATCAGATACAATGAAAATAAAATTACGTCGCCTGCTAAGCAAACACAAGGATGGAATATTATGTAATAACTTTTTGAATGTTTATAGCGTAAGTATTCGATTAGATATTAATAAATAATATTCAAAAATGTACAAGTATTTTAGTATTAATAACACCTATCTAAAGTATGATTACAGCATGTATTATAGAATGAATGTTCTAAATCTTCTTCTCCTTCATCTTTTTAGCGGTCCATTCAGGATCATCGCTGCCATCAAAATCTCTCTCCACCTCTCTCTCTGATATGCTGTTTCTAACGTTGCATCTTGGTCTATAATTTCTATATCTTTGGCAACTACGTCAATCCATCGGGTTTTGGACCGTCCTAGGGATCTCGTTTTATTTTATAAATACGTTTTTAATTATCTGTCCATCTGCCCTCCACACATGTCAGAATCATTCTAGTCGTTTTTTCCTAATAAAATAGAATATGTCTGGCTTATTATAAAGAGACTTTATATTTTCGTTGCTTCTTCTTTCGTATGTCTGTGTTTCTGGGTTGAAGATTGGTCCATAAATGGTTCGTAACACTTTCCTTTCGAACGTGATAAGTTTTCTGCTATCACCTTTAGTCAACGACTAGGTTTCACAGGCGTATGTTATCACATGTCGAAGGTAGCTATGATATAGTAGTATCTTTGATCCTCTCGATAACAGCTTAGACCCCAGGAGTTTGATAATACTGAAATATCATCTATTTCCATTAGTGATCCGTTCATTTATTTCTATATGCAATATGCATATCATTTTTGTTGTTGATGTTTACGCCTAAGTACTTAAAATTATCAACTTTTTCAAATTTATAATTATTCACTACTATGGAATCTATATTTGGTGGTCTTCTCGATACGACCATGTACTTGGTTTTCCCCTCGTTTACATGTAATCCTATTCCTTTACTTGCATTTATTAGTTTAGATGTTGAGTTGATGATTTCCTCTTTGGTTCCACCCATTAGCACAATGTCATCTGCGTAGGCTAACATAACTTGTTCATTGCTTATCTCCATTCTTCTGTCATTGTTTGTGTCTCTAATTATTTTTTCGAGGGCTAAGTTAAATAGTGCAGGTGACAACGCGTCCCATTGTTTAAGGCCAGATTTAACTTTAAAAGGATCTGAGATGCCTTGTATATAACATACTCTGCATAGTATTTTTTCGTAACATGCTTTTATTACATTCGTATACTTTTTGGGTATTCCTAAAATTACCAACACTTTCCAAAGCTCTTCTTTGTCTACACTATCATACGCCTGCTTGTAATGTACAAAGACTAGATGCAGGTCCTTTCCAATTTCGTAATATTTTGACATTATCTGTCTTAGCGCGAAAACATGGTCTGTTGTGGATTTTCCTCTCCTAAACCCGCATTGGTAATTCCCAACTATTTCTTCAACATACGGGTTTAATCGTTCTAATATCAGTGTTATCAGAATTTTATATCATGTGTCCAATAGCGAAATTCCTTTATAATTCTCAGTTTTAGTGGGGTTGCCTTTTTTAAATATTGGGCATATAATTGCAGTTTTCCATTCTTCTGAGATTGTCTCAGTTTTCCATACCGTCTTAATAACTTCTGTAATTTTGCTCACCAATATTGTACCACCTTTTTTAAGTAATTCCGTTACTATGCTGTTTTCTCCTGTGGCTTTGTTGTTTTTAAGCCTCTTAATCAGATTCTCAATTTCTTTGTATTTGGAAGCGTCTATATCTATTTCTGCTGTTAGGCAGTCCTCGCTTGGATTTAAATCATGCCCTATTGAGGGTCGGTTCAGGAGGTCTTCAAAATGTTCCTTGAATTGGTTAATTACTTGTCTTTCTTCTGTGATAATAGTTCTCGTACCGTCCACTAAGATCCTTATTTGTGATTTGAAGCCAACTTTTACTTCCCCGGTCATTTTGAAAAACTTTTTTGCGTTGTATCTATTGATTTATATTTCTTCTGTTTTCTACTTTTCGTGTAAACGTTTTTCTCTCCTTAACACTTTGTTTCTCAATTTTATTTGTTCTTCATATTCTCTTATGCACTCGTCTGATGTATTTTGTAATGCTTTTTTCCTCAATTCGTTTTTTCTGAAAATTTCTTACATAAATCGTTGAACCAGTTTTTATTATTTTCTTTTGGTTTCATTCCTAGAATCTCCATTGCACTATTAACCACCGCTTCCCTAATTCTGTTCCAAATCGTATCAGTTTCTGTTCTATGGTTTATTTGATTTATATTAGTATTTTGTAATTCATGTGCAATTCTCTCATTGTCATTATGATTTATTTCAATATCATTTAATTTCTGTTTGTCGTACATTATTGTAGGTTTCCTTTTTTCCAAGTTCCATTTTGTTGCCAGTCTCAGGTTAAATTTCGCATACACTAGGTAGTGGTGTGAGTCCTCTATACGTTCTCATATTCCCTATGCATCCCCTAAATCTCCTGTCGATAAGTATTTGGTCAATTTGATTAAATGTTCTTTCATCAGGGGATTTCCAAGTGAATTTGTGTAAATTTTTTCTGGGGAAATATGTATTGCTTATTATAAAATTTTTTGAATCTGCAAAATTTATCAGTCTAGTCCCATTTCAGTTACTAATTTCATGTAAACTGTTGGGTCTCTATATATTTTCCCTTCCAACCTTCGCGTTCACATCACCTACTTCTATCTTTATACAGTGCAACGGTAAAGTGTCATATACCCTTTCTAGTTCTTCATAGAATTTGCCCTTTATGTCTTCATCTTTTTCATCTGTTGGGGCATAGCAGTTTATGATAATTAGGTCAAATACCTTTCCCACTAAACGGATATAGCAAATTCTATCATTAAAGGCTGAAAAGGTCTTGACATTTGGTAGTGTCCTATCGTGCACTATAAAACCTACTACTCCATCATTTTCATGTTTTCTATTAGTAGTGCCATTTTAGAATATTGGGAAATATTATGAATTAACGGAAAAGGTCCGTTAAATTGTCTTTCTTTAGGTTTCCACTATTTGGTCACCTTATCTCTTATACTGCTAATATGTCAATCGTATAGTTTTTATAAGCATCGAGCACATATTGCAAAGCTCAAGGTTTATTTAGTGTTCTGACGTTCCAAGTTATCATTTGTCATTTTCAATCCAGTTCCGAGGCTTTTTTTATGGTTTCTTAACTGAATGTTTTTTGCGAGGACGGGTTGTTAGCCTGACGCTTAACCCCCAAGATTGGAGGGCCGTTCTGCGCCAACTACTTAAAGTCAGCGCGTCGCTATTGCAATACACTTTGCAGTGTATTGAGCTATGGGAGCGCAACTTACCCTACGCCAATGACTGAGATCCGCGGGTTTGTCACGCCCGTTACTAATTAAGGTACCCCATACGGGAATGAATGTTCCAAATATTCTAACTAAATGTATTATATTTAAGTATTGCTAGTTAAAAGTTATAACTTATATTTTTCAAACTAGAAGGTTAAATTATACTTACATATTATATATTTTTCCAATTTTAAAATAATTCGATTACATTTAACCATTGAATATCTAAAGTATTGATTTATTATTTTATAGGATGAGTATAACAGCCACTTTAATTTTTTTGAGTATGGATTTAGTAGCATGAAAGATATGGCATACAAGTTACCATCTATATTTCATGTAAAATTAACTGAAGATGGTAATCAACTTATTCTATTTAAAGCTCGTGTAAGAACTGAACTAGAAAATAAATTAAATGGTTTGTATGGTGAATATATTGATATCATACTATCAACATTATATACCTATAATATTATAATATGTACCTATTATATATTTATTAAACACTAAATATTTAATTTTCAGATCCATCACTGTTTTATACCAATATCCCAAAGGTCATTTTAGAAAATCTTTCACAGTTTTTTAATAAGAATAGAACTGGTGTTAGACTGGACAAAATGATGACATTATATCGCGTAATTCACAATATTTAATAATGTTTGGTTACAACCAATGCTTTAATTGTTTTTTTTTTAGTCAAAATATGGCCGATCTTATGAACCTTTGAATTATGGCTACTCTTCTGAAAAACATATGTTTGAATGTTTGAACAAAATGGTAAAAATAAAAAATGATGTGCTGTATACAGTAGATCCTTTTGCCTATACAAAATTATTAAAAACAATAAATCCGATTGACACATTTGAAAAAAATGCTCTTACCTTACCGGTATGTAATGAAATGTTTGTTTAATTTTATTAATTAACTGTTATTTAGTTTTTTTTTTTACAAAAAAGTAATTGTTTTATAGTTTTTTAATAGATTTAATGAAAAACTTTTAAAATTTTTAAAATTTGAAAACTTTTTGATTGAATTATATTCCTTCTAGAATAATTCAGTGTTTCCCAAAGAGTATGTCATGGCACATTGGTATGCTATTAAAACATCATTATTAAAAAAAAAAAAAAAACATAAAATAATTATAAAACTGTGTAAAATAATATTGATTTATTATCATAATTCCAAATTTTAATATTAAACATGTGCCCGTGTTGCTTACACAATAATTCAATCGAGGAATACATCGCATTTTTTTGCAATTGATTTACTTTCAACTGATAAAATTCATTCATGTTTTTTTTATTTAATATTGGTTAGCGTAGAAAACCCAAGTTTTCAGAGAACTTGTAGACAATGGCAATAGTGTATTTATTACTATTTCTGTAATTATTGGATATTTGGTTTTAATAAAATTCCAAAAATAAAAGTCTTTACTCCGGTCCACGAGTGATTGGTACCGCTATTCGACCAAAACTTGTTTTCGTGCATCTCCCATTTAACTACCTATCGACAGCGGCACATAGTGGGGGAAATGGTTCCCCGCACCGTCTTCTGCATGCGTGTGACAGTACTGATCTCTCGTGGGCCGGAGTATAAGTTCATTAAATTTTAATGTCAATGAACGAACAAATTGAAGTTTTAAAAGTTGCTCTTGTTCAACTAATTTTAAACAAAATATTCCTTCTGATTATATTGCAAAAGGTTTGAACACCTAATCATTCGTTTATAACCAACATTTTATTTTTATTTTTTATTTTAATATTATTAGATGATTAATTAGCAAATCAAATGTTATTTTTCCATTCGATTCAACATCTGCTGTTATAAGAAATACTTGTAGTTGCTTTTTTTTTTATGTGAGATATCCAAAAATAATTTTTTCATAAAAACCCATTTAATTTATAAGATGATGTTAATATAATATTTTCATCATTAACTTGTATACTTTAATTAAGGTTGTTTAAATAATAGGGTTCTTAGGTTGGTAAGAAAGTTTTGTAGACCACATTCGATTATTTCATTGAGTTACGAAACCATAGTTTGCATTTTTACTATTGAAAAATTGCAACAATTTGTTTTTCATTTTATAAAATATGTTCATAACCTTACATTTTGATAATTATCGACTTTAATTTAATATAACTTAAAATGTATAATGAGAATTCGCCTCTTTACACATTTATTCAATAATTTGTGTTGTAAGATCTCATAATTTAATATAATTTACCATTTTAATCACCAAATTAAGAACACTTAAGCTCATCTGGAATCGTTTTCATCATCAAAACTACACGATATATAAAGCAATGAGCTGAATTAATATTTAGATAGTCTAGCTTCAATCTTGAAACAAATTATTTTAATTTATTTGTCAGTCTTTACAGAAGCTCCGTATGTTTACAGAAATACAATTATGTATATATTTTTATATACTATTATAGGTACACTGTCGGTTAGTTCAGTTCAAGATAAAAATTGTTCAATATTCTCATCGTTTTCAATAAATTATCTATAAATTAATACCTAATTGACATTTTTATTAATTTGTAATAAACATTTTCGGCCATTATATAAAATTTCAGAAATATATTTTTGAATGTTAGATGGCATCGTCAATTCGTCGAGGTATAGAGTTATTTGATAATGGAACACGAGAATCTTGTTGAATAAGGATTATAATATGGATTGAAAAGTATGAAAAATAAATTGTCTTCTAACAATGTAAGTACTTTGCTTACGCAAAATACATAACGCACACTTAGGCAGTTCTATAATGCAGTGAACACAGAGTGGATTTGGTAGCCTTTATATATTGGAAACCTATGACCCTGTTACAGATATAAACGATCGCGTGAATTTACATTTACAATAACAGGCTGATATAACAAATATGTATTATGGTGTCATCTTATGTAATATATTTATTATATTTCCAACACTTAACATTTATGTTATGGTGTGAAACTGCATCTTTTAACTATACCTATATCAGCAACTCTGTAACTAGAAATTTGAGTTTTATTGGTTATATTTGTTAATTTTTTCAATTGTGTTGATATTTGACAAATTACATGTTTGGTAGTAAGGTGTTTTTTAATCAACTAGGTACCATTGTAACTGAATTTTTCTCTACCCACCAAACATTGAAGAATGAAACCTAAATTTAAATAATTATCATGATACTTACGGCTAGCACCAGTTGATTGTGAACTAGATTTGATGGTATCAAGTTCAGTACCTGTTTTTTCTCCTTGTTATTTTCGACAGAATTGTTATTGTTATTCTCAAAATTTCTTTATCTATTTAAAAACTTATTCATATAACGTCGCAAAATTTAACCTTGTTAACATTTTTACTAGCCATGGCGTGGTTAGAACATAACTATTTTCCAGATATATGGAAACTGAGTTCATTTACTCCGATACTGAAATCAGGGGATGCGTCTCTAGTTTCCAATTACAGGCCAATCTCTATTCTTTCCCACATTGCAAAACTATTCAAATCAATAGTACTTAATATTCAATCAAGCGTCAACAAATTGTTAATGGATGAGCATCATGGTTTCCGGCCTGACGTTCTACAACCGCTTATAAGCAGTCTTTTGTAATTATATAATATCTTCACTGTCTTTTGCAAAGCTTTTGACCGCGTAGTTAATCATATATTACATTGTGTCTTGCAAGCAATTGGTTTTGGCGAGCCACTTTTATCGTGGTTTTGTTCTTTTATTGATGGAAGGAAACAATTTGTTAAAATTCATGGAGTCTCCTCAGATATACTCCCCATTTCATCTGGTGTTCCTCTAGGTGGCCCCCTCTCTCCTCTACTGTTCTCTATATTTTTAAATAGTATTGATCATTCATTAAAATTAAAGCATGCACAGCTCTTAGTATTTGTAGATGGTGTAAAAGTATTCCATCGCATCGACTCTCTAAACGACTGTCTTGTCCTACAAGATGATCTGAATGCAATGTTGCATGGGCTAACAAGCTAGGATTGGATTTCAATATTGCTAAATGTGATCATATGACTTTTACTTATCTTAAATCCACAATTAATTTCAACTATGCTATCAATAGGACTATTCTGTAATCGCTTGATCATTCTGTCACTGATCTTGGTTTTATTCTCTGTCCTACGCTTAGCCCAAATGTACATATTGAGCGTGTTTGCTGTAGGTCACTTAAAATCTTGGGTTTTATTAAGCAAATAACTACTGAATTTCTCCCCTTAAGGCACTATATTGTTCGCTCGTCAGGCATATTCTTGAATATGGCTCTGTCATTTGGGATTTACTGTTCAAAACACATTAATGCTTGATCGAGTTCAAAACAAATTTTTAAAATATGCTGGTCATATACTCAAAATTGAACATCCTTTTCATAATTATTTACCAGTAATACAGTATCTTAAGCTTGATCCACTAGAATATCGTAGGCGTGCTGCTAACCTTAAATTTTTATCTAAACTAATAAATGGGCAGATTAACTCACCGCACCTTCTCTCCCTGATTCCTTTAAACGTTCCTCCACGCATAACTCGTAAACACACCACATTTAATTTACCTACCTCCTCTACTAACTATGGTTTAAATGAATCACTTTGATGCTGTATGTCTATTGCCAATTCAGACCCCTCCTTTTCTATCTCATAAAAATGTATTGTATTTATGTATCATTAATTTCTCTGTTGTATCACACAATTTAATTTTTATGAATATTAAATGTCAATTGGCTCACGCCCGTATTGTATAATAATAAAATAAAATAAAATAACTATTTCATATGACATAATAAATTATTGGAAGAACTTTGAAAAGATATAGATATGTTAAGTAAATATAAATAACGAGAGGTAATAATATTAGGTACCTAATAAAGATAAAATCATTCGATATTAATTTATACATAGGTAATCATTGGACTTAATATTTTTTTTCACTTATATTTATAAAATAGACAATATTTATCTAAACGGTGCCGTGATTTATTATAACTAACACCAAGGTTCTATGATGAATAAAATGTTTGGGAACCACTGTATCTAGATAAATTGATGTTAACTACTGTATTTAATCAATGTTATAACAAAACAAACACTATTTGATCCATTATTTTACTGTTTTGTTAAACATAGGATAATGATTTTCTATTGGATTACACGAGTCACGATATTTGTAATGGAAGATTTAAGTATTATACAATTAAGTTGAATGATTTGGAATTAATTAATGTCATTGTTGCTGAAATTTACAACCCAAGTTCATTTTATATTCAATTATCAAGAGAAATCGATATTCTGAATAGTTTTATGGATGATTTGCAGTTAGTTTTTTTTTAAAATCATTTATGGTTTCATTTTTTACGTATTAATTTTCTAATTTGTATAGAGAATTTTATAATGAAAACGAAGAAAAATACAAAGTTTTACCGACATTAATTCTTCCAGAATTGACATGTACTTCATACACTAAAGGTACTAACCTATGGCACAGGGCTAAAGTTTTAAAAATAGTTGACGAAGAAAATGTACAAGTAATTAGAGATTTTTAAATACCTATATAAAGTTTTATTTAAATTTTCAGTTAATTAAAAAAATTGTTTATGAATTATACATCATTATATATTTATAACAGATATTTATTTACTTAACTTTAAATTAGTGTTTTAATAGTAAAATATATTTATATAAACATCCACATATAAAGTAATAAAATAAATTATTGAAAAGTAGTTAGGAACCTGGAAAAGTTATATATAAATATGTTGGAAAATATATAAAATATAAGTTGTTAACATTTATATTTTTACCATATTTTATTCCTATAATTTTAGAAAATTTTGATTTTCTTTTACAAAATATGTTAACTGCATAAATAGTTGAACTATTAATATCACAAGAGGTATCAAGCATTGACTTATCATTTTTATTGATTGGATTTTTTTATTATATAATAACACAATAATACAATATAGATATCTTATAATTTCAAATAGAATTTGCAATAATTTTGTTTTATAATCTTATATTTTTATAATAGATATTATTGTTGACATGCATCTTTCATCAGACTTGGAAATCCTCAAGTCATCTTAAATATAAAAGTGTATAAGATAAATATTAAAATTATTGTCAATAATGAACTATAATTCTTAAAATATTTTAAAATTTGTTTAGAAAAATGAATGTTTTGCATTATTTTAAAATAAACTTACATTTTATAATTTTTATAATTTTTTAGTTGTTTTTTGTTGACTATGGATCAATCGCAATAATACCAAAACTAAATATCAGACTTTTACAATCAAAATTTAGCTCATATCCTGCTCAGGCAGTATACTGTGGTTTATACAAATGTACTGAGTACAATTATTCACGAGAAATAAGTGAATCTTTTGCTGATATGGTTGAGCACCAAGTGCTTCAAGCGCAAGTTCATCCATCAATTCCTGAAGTAATTATTTAAATTATTTTTGTTTTATTTAATTATTTAATTATTTTTTTTTTCAGGACGATTCTAAAACATTATTGACATTATTTTTAAACACAAAATATGATCAAATAAATATCAATAAAAGAATGTAAGTAATATAAAATCTAATTTGTTTATTTATATAAACGGTAATTGCATTGGTATTAAACAAAATTATTTTTAAAACTAAACAACATTATTACCTCTGCCTAATTTAACAAGTATAAAATTAAAGTCACTTATGAATATGTACAATTTTTATATTTAGTGTTTAAAAAAATAATAATAATAATTGTTTCATATTTGATATTTTTAAATGTTATTTCTAGTTCCAAAGTTGCAAGTGTTCAACAATTGTCAAAACATAAATAATTTTTTTTTAAAGATAATCAATAAATAAAATGGAAGATAGAATTGAATTTGATCATACAAAAAATATTTATTTCATTGTTTTGAAGTATAATTTTGGTATAACTATGTTTATTTATTGTGATGTATTACCTAAATAAATTTGACTTGTAAAAATGAAGTTTTTCAATATTATTTAGAACTTATTTATTTCAAAATATTTTTGTATAATTTGTACATTTTAAATTAACTAATATTTAAATTATGGTACATTTGTCTCAATGTTTTTTTTTATAACAGTACAAAAATGTAATGTTAACTGATTTCCTATTTTGAATACCATTAAAAATACCATGTTAATAATTTGTGTTTCTAATTATATTCTTAAGTTATATGTACCTACACCAATAAATGTTTTTTCTCTTTTTTGTATAGCTTAATTGATTTCTAAATATTTCTAAAAAAAAAGTATAAATATTTATAGAAATTTACAATGTATTCATTAGCAGTTAACATCAGTTATATTAAAATTACTTCATTAAAATATTTATCTTTTATTTTATATCGTTCAACTTTCATTCATCATTATAATCATCACCATCTAAAATTATTCTTAAACTATATATACAGGGTGATTTGTTTATCGTTGAACACTTTGTATACAAAGTGTAAACAAAGTGTTCAACGATAAAAAAAATCACCTAGTATAATATATATATATATATATATATATTTTTTTTTTTTGATATGAATTTTTCCAGTACATTAATGTTGGTATCATAAGTATTTTTATTGTCAGTAGTTCTTAACTTAAAAATAAAATAAACTATAATATTACCATGAATTGTTATTGAGTTAAATAATTATTTAGTTACAAATCTGATAGGTACCCTATATAATATTGTAATACTGCCATGTGTGTTAAGTGATAATTTAATTTATTACACTTATAATAAATTACTATAGATTTTTTATAAGTATACTGCAATGGTTTGTTTCTTTACTTATTTCCATAAACATTTAAATATGATTCTTATAAAATGAATAAATATAACAAGTGTAATTAGCTTAAACTAATTTAAAATTGACAAATGTTTTAAATTGTCTTATTACAAAATATGAGTATAAACACCAAGTTAAATGCAACATCTGACATTCTTACCTTTAGTAGATGTTTTTAAAGGACTATCCAAGGGAAAATTAAAAAAAAATATTATTATGAAATATTGTAGAATGAAAACAAATAGGAATTTTGGTAAAAATAGTTTTTGATTGCTTCGCTCC
>VUJU01003876.1:0-14308 GCA_009835225.1 Aphis craccivora | reverse complement strand
TATAATATATAATGATTATGAAATAATAAAGTGATTTAAGTATTATCTAGTATTGTGCATTTAAATACTTTTTTCTGATTTGTTTTAAATGTTTTAATTTTAATGTATCATTAGTATTACATTGAAATATTGAAATATCATTATAGCCATTTATAAGTGTACGGTGTACTGGTCTGGTCAGGTATATTAAATTCATGGAGATAAAATAATATGTAAATAACACATTTTGACATTTATTTTGATTATCATCGAAGTTCTGAGAATACCCGCATATTGCAGCCGATAGGTAGGCGCCGGTGGAACGACAACGCGGTAATGGCACAGATAATAGATTACACACACTAATGTTCATTAACCACTCACACAATGACACCGTTCAAAAATTCATGTAATAATAACTGCCTAAATATTACTCTTTAAAACATGCTATGCTCCAACCCCCTTAAAATATTTTTATACTTTATATTTTATTCGGTTGTAGTTAATATTAGTTATTATTGTTAAGTAATTATGATTTTGAGTTTTGACAATATAATTTAATTTGAAACTATTCCAGTTCTGTACATTAGTGATCTTAGAGAAATATTTGTTGATTCCTTTGCCACTTTCCCATTTGGCATTTACTCATTACATCAGTTTCTTTAAAATGTAGGCAAACACGATGAGTTTTTTTTAATTTCATTCCTAAACGTTGTTCCCATTTATTACACTCACTTTCAATTTTTGGAACACCAAATGATGTTTTGGATTGCTCATGTGGTTTGCGAATACAACAGTAATTATTAGACATTTTTTTTTAAAAAAAAGAAAGAATTTAAATATAATATACACTGTGCTAAATCTATAGATCTAAAAAAAATTTAAAAAATCGTGGTGCACAATGCACATATTATTATTATGTATTTTGATGCGGCGGCCGGCGAGCAAAAAAGAAGCATCAATAAAAATAAATTTATTAAAATAAATAAATTAAATAATAATAATTAATAGCTATAGATTATAAATATGACCGCTAGATCGCGTCAAGAGCTAGTAAATTGATGTGAGCACTTTCTCCTGCCACTATTTATCGTTCGACGCGCAACTAGTCTATCTTAAACCGTGGCACGGACTAAGATAATCTTAGTCCGTGTCCTATAGTCGATGTCTGTAGGTAGTCACGAAGTCCCACTATTTGTTGTTATGTGACTTAGTTACGTATCGCTAGTACGTCGCATTTGCACGTCAGTACGTCACACAATTATTGATGATTATGTTATTTACGGGGCCGCTCGCTTTTGAACCGATATTTAATTGGTGTCGATACCTCAAACCTCAGTTTTATTATTATATCATTTTAATTCGAAAATTTTTCCTTTGAAACGTTGTACGCGTATGGCGTATGCACATACATCCGGTCTTTATAAATTGTTATTAAAAAACGATTACCTATCGGTTTCCGTTTTATTGGCATTCCTCGACGGTAGGTAGCATACATCTATAAAATAATTCATTAAAGACGATTTTAGAGTTTTTAATATTATTATAAACCTACGGTCACGACATACCATACCATATTATGCGTATAGTTTAGTATTTGCACAGACCTAGAATAATATTATACTATTACTATTTATCTATGAGTATAGGTATTTTGTGCTATCGCTAGCCGGACTGCCCGGACTACACACGGGCACACGGCCGATATCAGTTATCAATCGAAACGTATTCCAAGATATAACACGAAGATAATAACACGAGATTTCGGTTTTCGAACACGACTTGTGTTTTTTTTTTTTAATTTATTCGTTATCCTTTTGCGGAATCAAATGGTATAGTATTGTTATTGTTTCTTGTCTAGTAAACTTGTTCGTTTCCGTAATCCATCCAGTGTTGACTGCTATGTGGTTCCTGGATTCGACCGTACAACCTTACCAGCTGACCATATCGGAAAATCGGGACGTCGATTGCTGTTCGCGACTGAAATTTTGCTAAAAGTCGCCTTTCGTTTTTGTCTACAGTCAGTTTCTGCACTCAATACTATGCGCATCAAGAGCGTTGGCTTCGGAATCAGGCACAACGTGTGTTTGTTAATCGTCATCAATGTTTTCATGTGAGTGCAAATAAATAATAATAAACTGTATTGTTGTGTCACATTGAACATCATAATTTTCAATACATTTTTGTTTATGTCTGTGTCGTACTAATTTGAATTTATACTATAGTTATATTAAGTATACTAGGTAGTTGGTATAGAAAAAATGTGCATGTATGTCGCATCCAATAAGTATAATCATCTTTTTATGAAAATGACTAATTTTTTTAATTAATTACATCATATAGTTAATTTTTTATAAATTTAAATAGTGACATGATCTTATTAGACTTTGAAGTATTAACGAAGAAATATGGCTAAAGTTTAAATTAAATTTAATTAAATTTTTAAATTATGAAATGGGTATATTTGTTATTATTTATAACAATATTAGTAGCATTATGACAACAATTGTTATACTTCATTGAAATTTTTAAACATTTATAGTATTTTGTTTCACACTTCTTTGTTGCTGGTTTTGTAAATTCTATGATCCATTGACACAATTATTATACTACCTATGTTATATTAGTTATTATGATATGAAAATTCCTAATACTATTTTCCTACTTGTTCGCTGGTTTATATACATACCTAATGACTATTAACAGATTAACCGCTATGTGTACCATTTTTGGTACATGGTGGATTTGCCATTTGGGCTACCCCAAAAAGCAGTGAACTTGCTCTGTAGGCTACTGCTTTATTTTAAATTAATTTTTTTTTTGTTTTTTATCAAAAAAAAATGAATTTATAAGATTTCAATGGTCTGGTTTAAAATTTTGTTTGTCTGGTAGGCTACAAAGAATTTTCCTGTGTTAAAATTGTATTTACGTGTATAATAGTAGGTACACATAACACTTTTTGGCAAAGACTCCCGTAGTCCTATGTACCAATAATAGTACACAAAAACTTATTGACAAGACAAAAAGCGTACTTAAAGTGGTTCTCGTAGTGTTTTTGGCAAGGCATTGAAAAATGACGTAGCACCTGTTAAATATTTAATATTTTCATAAGATTCATAAAATTAATCAAATTCTATTGTAGGTATATAAAAATATATTATAAGTGTTAAACATTTTTTAATTGATGATCACTTGTATCTTGTATTGAACCTGAGAATATAATATGTTCAGTATATTAAACTGAATTATTCAAAAATAAAAGTAATTGATTAAAGAATTCCTGTAGAATGAGGCCCTATCCACACTCTTAAAATATATAATATGATTGTGATCAATAACTGGTGTATATTAGGTATATAGGTTTCAACTACAAAGTTTTGTCATGGTAGTAAAATGTTTAATGGCCCCTCTAATTTTGGCATTATATTGGGAGATCAGGGGGGAGGTACATTTATTTTACTACAATTATTTTATATTATTGTATATTTTAATAATAAAAAAATTTATAGTTTATTATATAAATTATTAAAAGAAAGACATTATATTACTTCAGGCATCCAAACTAACAAGTCCGGTTCCACCCACATCCTCTGATTCCTTTTAGTTACACCAGTGGCGTATACAAGGGGGGTGTTTGGTGGATATGACACTCTCCTTAAGCTGTATCATATATTACATTATTATTACATATATAATATTACAATATACATTATATTTATATATATATATATATATATATATATATATCATAAAATAGAAACATAGGTAAATCGTAAATACAATATGAAATATAAAATAATATGTAGGTATACATATTAATTAATTAAAATACAATTTTTAGTTTGTACATATTATATATAATATTTATTGTTTATAATTAACACCCCCCCCCCCTTCAGAAAATCCTAGCTATGCCACTGAGTTACACCACTATTACAGAAGAACTATTTAGCATTACTGTAGTGAAACTCTAATATAATTTGCACTACATAGTGCAATAAAATGTTATATTAGAAAAAAAAACTTTTACAATATAAAAGACCATATTATTACTGCCATGCGAAAATAAATAAATAAATAAAAAACAAATCCATCGTAAATCCATTTGGTTCATATGATGTAATTAATTTTAAAAGATAACAACATATATTTTATTTCTATTTATTATTACATAATTTGTGTTTTTATTTAATTTATTATTATAACAAATTTCCTTAAAAAAAAAAACATCATAATATATTATGTGGGCTAAATCTGGGATATAAACATATTAATTAATGTAAAAACAAATAAAATGTAACACAATACCGCTGTAAAGAACTAATGCATGGCTATGTAATAGTTTTATTCGAGGTTTCATCTGTTTGAAGATAAGAAAAAAACTAAATTTAAATTAAATAAAAAATACTGAATATTTCAATTGGTTTTTAAAAACAAAACTCAGTATACAAATATGACTTGATTGTCTAGTTGTTATATTGTATATAAATTACTGTTGTCACAAAAACTTAAAACCCACTGAATTGGAATAATATCCTTTTTTTTTTAGAAATTTGTTGGTGGGAGGTGCATAGCCATGAGTCAAAATTGGTATCTTACGTCATATTTCATTAGTAATAGGTACCAATATGTTAGTATTTTTATAAGATTTATAGAAAATATGATAAAAACAATATTTTTCTGGCATTCTTAGTTACTTCTAAAATATTCTAAAATACAATTTATGTCTAAGAACACATATATTATACTACATAAATAATAGCTCGAATAATAGATACATTTGATGAAAAGTTAACTAATTATTAAACTAAAATTAATTACAATTTTTCTAATAAAACATCTTATTCATTTAATAACTTTAGGCCAACCATATTTGCGGAAAATGAAAATATCTCTATAAGTGACTTTAACTCATTGGACTATGATAATACTTCAACCATATTTATACACAAAGTAAGTCCAAAAATATACAGTTAAATAATTAGTAGTTTGGATTTTAATTTATTGCTTAATTATTTAGAGAAGACTAAACCAATCTCATATTTATCAAACTAAAATAAAATACTTTTTTATATTTTTTTTAGAAAATTGACAAAAGTGCTTCTCAAAAGACGTTCAATTATAAACATAGGTGGAAAAGTATTTTAAATGTTTTGGATACATGTAATAAAGAAATTATTTTTACTGAAATACAATCAAATCTTGAAACTGATAAAAGGTAATAACAATTTTGCATTTTTTCAATATATTTTTTAAATTATTAACGTTTTTAAATGTATTTTTATTTTTATAGAATAGTATCAGAAATAGAAGAAAATCTAATGACTAATAATTTTAACTCAAGCTCAGAATTTATAACCAAAGATAATTTGGCCGAAGAATATATTACTATTAAGACTCATATGGTAGATGATGAATTTAAAGAAAGTAAATTGCAGTCTGTTGGTGTAAGTGTATCTGTTCGCAATGCTACAGTAAATGAGGATATTCCATCTTTTAGAGAATGGACTAAAAAACAATTAGAAGAAGCTGAAAAACAACCAGGTACCTATGAAATAATAAATAATTATTATAATAATTATTATGACGCATAAATTCAAATTAATCTTTATTATTATTATTATTTTAGCTACAAATGAAACCAAGTATAACCACAATAAAAAAATATTGAAAAAAAATTATGCATCACCCGAATGTGGTGCTAAAGTAGTATCTACAAATCCTGAAGCAAAATATCCACACTTGTTGTTAACAAGACCTTCTGATGAATATTTATTAAATTTATGTAAAAGTACTACTTGGTTTGTTGTTGAATTATGTGAAGCAATCCAAGTGAAAAAAGTATGTTAAAATCATACATCTAGTATATTATAAATTACAATACTATTTTATTTTTAGATTGAATTAGCAAATTTTGAATTGTTCTCATCTACACCGAAGGAGTTTTCAGTGTATGTTGCTTCTCGCTTAAATGCACGTGTATGGACACCAATTGCCAATTTAGTGGCAGAAGATGTGCGAATATTGCAAGGTTTTATTTTAAATACAACAGATGAAAATGAATTTAACAAATACATTAAAGTTGAGATACATTCACACTATGGAAAAGAACATTATTGTCCAATATCAGTATTTAATGCATATGGATTATCAGAAATTGAAGTATGATAATCAGATATTTATAAATATATTATAAATAATAAAACATTTGTCATTTATTTTAGGTGTTGGAAAGATCGGATGAAAATGGATTGGAAATCAACATTGCAGAAAATGAAGATGCAGATGATTTTGATGTGTTAAATGAGGAAATTCAAAATAACCAAAATAAATCAATGGATAGTAAAAATACGTTGCTTGATAGTGCTCGTGTCGCAGTGATGTCAATTGTTAAGATAGCCGCAGATGTGTTAGATATCAGACAAAAGAATACTAACAATTTTTCTAATTATACATCAAATGATAACATTGATAATATAACAGTAGAAGTCCAATTTTCAAAATGTATTACTCCGGGATACATTATGGTCTGCCATGGTTGTAATGACACATTTTATAAGAAGTATAAGTCTTAATTTATTAGTATTATTTATGAGAATATAAATTAATGTATTTTAATAAAAATTTTTTATAGAATGTTTGACACTATAAGCTGTGAAGCAGATCATTTAACCGAAATGTATCAAAATAAGTACATCCACAATACAATAATGAATAGTGATGCGTGTGTAGAATTTGGATTAGATTTTTTAGCAATAAAAAAAAAATCTCAACGAAAAATTTCTTTGATTAGTGATCGAAGAAAAAATTTTATCCTTTCGATTTTTTCACGTGTTAAAATAGCTGCATTGTGTAATACTCTGGCAATTGTGCACAAAAAAATTGTATTGAATAAGGCAAAACGTGTGTACATTAGTGAAAATTTGATAATAAATCTGCAAACATCGATTCCAGATGAAAATGGATCAGCTGCCAACAATAGTTTTACAAAACCTCAGCAATCAAAAAATGTTTCCTCCTACTCTGAAACAATTAATGATCATAAATCGACAGTAACTAGTTATATTGAACCTATAATTTCTCAGATATTACCAACAAAAGCATTTTTAAGTTCAGATGAAGATCCTGGATCATCAAACAAATATTATATTAAAGAATCTGAAACAGTTATTAATGAAAATGCAACATTATCTTCATCATTGCATACAGAGTTGAATTCAACAAACGAAGTTCCTACTCCAAGTTCCTCTCAATGTATATTATTATTTGTATCTTTTACTATGCTTTTCTAATTACTTCATAATTTTTCAGTTGAAACTAGTTATATTGTGGAAAAACCCATAGATTCTGAATTCCAGAATAATATTGATACAAACATTACAAATGAAGGAGTGCTAATTGAACCACCTTCAGACACATTTGATAGTTTTTTCAAAGATTTTGAAGTTGAAGAACATGATAATGATAAATGTAATCCTACAACAGCAGAGTCATCGATACATCATACTGTACAACCTTCAGTTCAATCACAAAATACCAAGCAATCTTTATTCATTCGCTTAGCAAATCGTATTAAAGTAATATATAATATTATAACTTTAATAGGCAGTTATAATTCATATAAAATAATTATGAATATAAATTATTAATTTGTTCTTTTTTTGTTTATAGGATTTAGAACGCAATATGTCTCTTAGTGGTGAATACTTGCAAGAGCTTAGTACTCGTTATAAAAAACAAGTTGATGATATGCAACGTACTATTTTGGAGTTAACTGAAGAAAATAGAATCAAAAGGGAACAAGATTTAAAAATTTATGGAGAAATAAAATTTCTTAGTGATCAGGTGGCTTCTCTTCAAAATTCACTTCACTGTCTAAAAACTGAAACAGAAAATTTGAACTTGGTGATTCATTTTATTTTATAAACTATTTATTATTTGTTCATATAATGAATTTAGACCAATTATAATGTTAAAATGTATTTTTTTGTTTACAGTTTTCAGTTATTGTTCCTGAAAGCAATCCTCTTAAAATTGGAATAATTTGTTTATTAATCTCAACATATATAATTCTTAGAATGGCAGGTTTTATAGGAAAGAAAAATCAAGAATTAGAATGGAAGAATTCTAATACAGGATCAGGTGCACGTAGGCAGTCTACAAACGATATTTTATCAAATATTAAAGAGAAGCATCGACGTCCTAGTGAAGAAGCATTATTTTCATCTGGTAAAAAAATATTTACTGTTGTGACTTTATTTTAATGAATATTAGTAATTAAATGTGTTAGCAATATGCGTTTCATAAGATCATAATATCCATTTTATGTATATAGAGTATATTATTTAATGAGTAGTGATACTTCACAGTTTCACATATATCACGATAATAATAATATTATAAACATTTATAATAATAATTAGGTGTAATGTTTAAGAATAATATTAATTTCTTATACAAAAAGATTTATTTTATATTTAGATATTTTGAAAGAAACTTTTTATTATTTTAAGTAAACATGAGTACATTGTTATTAATTATAAATATTTATTTTAACAGTAAACTCAAACTAAACAATAAAATTGGTAACTATTTAATTTTCTTTGAGATGATTAGAAAAAATAAATTTTATTTAGGAAATAGGTTATTAAATGTGACACACTTCTACAAAATATATTCAAATTGTTATAAAATGTATTATATAATTTAACAATAATAAAATTATCAGTCTCAAAAATTGTAAAATATGTCAAATGTAATGGAAGAATTTAGTCTTATGTTTAAAATTAGAGAACATTCCTAATACAGCTATTATTAGAATATTTTTTTTTTTTTGACAATTTTTCTTCAGTTTTTTTATTTTTACACATAGACTATAGTAATGTTAACTTTACTGTGACATAATAGATTTTTAACTCATAAAATTGTTATATTGTTAATAGGAACCACTCATCAAGATTTATTAATTCGAAATAATAATGGAGAAAATATAAAAAATGAAAAGAAACGTAGAAAAAAAAGAAAAGAGCTTATTTTGAAATCAAAATCAAATGCAATTAACCTAGAAGCGGGTGGTATTGATGGTAACGTAAAACTAAAATCTACCTCTAGCCTCTCTCAATCAAATCGAAGAGCTTCCTCGTCTGATCTTACTACATGCAATGGTTCAACACACGATTTCATAAAAACTGCACTATCAGTTAGAAATAAACGAATGTCAGGACCGTTACAACATACCTTAAGTGTCCTTGATTCCAATAAAAACAAAAATGCAACTGAAACAAAGTCTAAAAGTATTAAAACTTTTTTGAAAAAAATATTTTAGATCCTTATATTAGTATATAATTAAAATTTTGTTGATGATAATATTTGTTAACTATTTTTATGTTTTGTCCTTTGGTATTGTGGAACTGATGTTATCTATTTATCAATACAATAATGTACATATTTATATAATATTTGATTTATTTATATATTTTATTACGAATTATGTGGTTCATCACAAACATATTTTTGTTGACTATTATATAATTTAGTAAACTTCATGTTTCTATTTTATTAAAAATGTAAGGGTTTTCACAATTAAAGCACAAAGATTAGGTACGAGTATTGTAATTCATATTTAAGTATAATTAATATTATTATACCTTATCTATTTTTATACACTATATTTTAAAATGTTTAAATGTGTTACATTTATAAAGAAATCAATTACTTTATATTTTTGAAGATGTGTAAGAGTGTTATTTATGAACAATTTTAATAGCAAAGTACTATTTAATGTTAAGAATATTCTAATTTAGTTATATACTTATAAACCTTTAAACTTCAGTTATTATAGCTTTTTCATTTAATATATTTTAAACAAAATTAATCGGTATGTGTATATTGTGTAAACTTTCTTAGAACATCAAAATAATCAATCACAGATGTTTTTATGATAGATTTGATTTAATAATCACAAAGTATAGATCTATATTTTTGCATAATTTAAATCTGAAATATTGTTCTATATCAGTTGAGTTTCAATATAAGAAATTATACCAAAAAACATACAGTGAATTTTCAACGGTTTCTATAAAATATTTTTATAAACATCTATATTACCATGGAAGGTATATTCTTTTGATTCATGTGTCAATATTCTGTAAATTTTTTAATTAACAATTTACATTTCTTAAATATAAGTTGTGTATTTTGTTAGTTTAAAATGTTATAATGAATTACAAGCAGCTCTAGAAGCTCTTCATTTATTAATTTATTGTTTTCTATTTGAATTGATTGCGGAAAATAAACTTTTACAACTGTATGTTGATGTTGTTTATTAAATATATTTGGAATAAACCACCTTATTATAACATAAAATATTTTTTCTAAAAATGAGTTCCAAACTTATAACAATTCAGTCAATGGCGAATCCAGGGTTGCATTTTTTTGTGTGGAGGTCTCCTAAAAAAATTACTTCTTATAATTATATATATAGGTATATGTATATACATTATATATTATAAAGTGTAAGTTCACGTGTTCCTAAAAATATGAAAGAAATGGTTATTATAGGAGTGTTTTTAATTTTAGTTGGATTAGGAGTCTTTAATAAATTAGGTGCCTATAATAATATTTCAATTATTTTATTTTTAAATGACTTCTATAATACAAAATCTAATCTGCACTTATTTTTAGAAGCAAAATGCCGAATCTAAGACATTTGACTTATTTGAGGATAGTAAAATAGAAGTTTGGAAATTTATAATATATATGTATAATTTATAGATATTCTATTATATATTATTTTATGTTCATGAGTCATGACTTACTTTTATTATTTATAAGCTTTAGAGCGCTCTATACCTATCAAAAGCTCCTGAGTCAAGGATATCCACTTTCACCCCTCTTAGATCCGGCACTGGATACGTATTAAATAATATATTAATATACATCATAAATTTTGTATTATTCGAAATGTTTTCATTAATAGAAATTATTATTTGAGTTTTCTATTTTTATTTTCCCTTTGAACGTTGGACATAAAAAACTATTTTATTATCGTTTCTTCTAGTTTCTCTGATTTTTTTTTTCATTAGGAATTAGTGGTCTTACTATAAGGCTGGTGCCCTGGGCCCGTGTGTTTGACACAAGCAACAGAGTCAACACACCCAATTATTGTGGCAATGGCCTACATTGAGAAAATCAAATTCAAGTTAAAATAGTTAAATAAATTTCAACAGTTGTGTCATCGTAGTTACAATATTAAATTATTAAATTTTTAGAGTATTTTTAAAACAACAGAGCCATCTTTACTTTATGTCAGTATAGATTTTTTATTTCTCCAACTGATCACCGTAGTCAAAAATTTAAAACTGCTCAATAATTTATAATCGTATTGGTAAAATTTATTATATTGTTTAGAAAATACGAATGAGGATTAGACGTATTTGATTAATCGGTAGGTACCATGCAATATTAGGTAAAAACGATTTCAAATATCAAAGGAAGCTAAGTAGGTAGGTATGTACAATTTTAAGTTTTTAGCTTAACATTTAGATACACCAGTCACGAACCTATATGGTTTAATCGAGCTTAAATCAAACTATAATTATAAATTTATAAATTATGAAACAGTTCACTACCTATTTAAGTACCTACCATATTTTAATTCTTTTTATTTATTTAATTAGTGATTGTAGTTATTTGGTCACTCACTCTAATATAAATATTCATATTTTTAAGTTGTACTATTTTGTATACATGAGTTATCAAATAAAATAATTAACAAGGAACATAGTATTGTTAAATATTTAATAATAATAAAAAGCGTTTCGTTATAGTGTCTAAATCAAGTTCTTCTTTGTCCTTTTTCCCAGTTATAGGCGTAACTGATGATTTATCGTTAATTGCCAAACTTTGTATCTCCTCTGACTTTGATTGTTGTTCTGTAGGAGGGGACACTTTGCATTTATAAAAGTTTATTTTTTCACAAATGTCTTGTTTATGCTTTAGTAATATATCATATTTGCAGTTCATGGCAGTTATTTCAGCATTACACGATGTTTCCGTGGATAAATCTTGAGATTTTTTCTGTTAATTAGATATTTTTTATAAAATAGATTTTTGATAATACTAACATAATATTGACTGTTGATGGTTCTCAAATAATGTTTTGTGTATTGGTAGGTATAAAATGGAGTAAACAGTTGAATTAATTAAAAATATCCAATCAGAGATTGGATATTTTTAGTATATTTAGTTTTTGAGATTTTAGTATGGAGATTGGCAATCTCCATACTAAAATACCTACAAGAACTAAATATTATTAAAAATAATATTGTATATACCATAATTTTTTCTTGGTCGGTATCCAAATACTGTTGTATTGTACTGAAGTTTCCAAGAACATTTTTTAATATTTTATTTTTGAGAGTATTTGATTTTAATAAGTCAGTTACTATATTTTGCTGTGAGAAAATTTTATTCTGAAATAAAACAATTTATAAAATAGTATATATCTGCAATAGATATTTTAAATTATAGTGATATACTTCTAATATTTTTAATTCACGAATAAAACGTTTCTTTGTATCTCTGGCATCAGTCTTAGAATTAATTATCATGTAATCAATTATAGTCATTTCCATTTGGTCTAAAAATTTCCAATCCATTTCAGTTTTAAATTTCTTTACCATTTCATCTTTAATAGCTATTTTAATATTTTTTAAAATATTCTCCATCTTAGCTATTTCAATGCGATCCTTTTTTGCACATAACTTTTCTTTTTTCAAAGTTTTTATTATATCTTTTTCCTCTCTTTTTAACTCCACTGTTCTCTTTGATAAATCTTGTAGAACATTTCCATATAATAAGATACTCGTTTTCAATGATTTAGCTTTGGATATTTGAGATTTATTTAATACAATCGTGGTATAAATATCATTTAGTTTCAATTGTTTTTTTATCTGTAAAATTCAAATAATTATAAAATTAATAAACCATTAAAAATAAACAAAATTGAATTCTTAAAAATCATTAAAAATAACTCATGTACCTACAGAGTACAGAGTACAAATCAGACCTTCGAACGATTGGACGTTGGAGGTTGTTTAAAATTGACGCAATTAAACTTAAACTACTCTAAATTTCTAAATTATTATATTTATTAAACTGATGAGAATTGGTTACTTTTTAAGAATTATTGTATATTTTTTCTTTTATTAATTTTTAAGGCGATATGTAATTTAAAACACTACTATTTCTGCTTAGATTAAAATAATTCTCTACATAATAATAGTAAATAGGTAACATTTTAATTTTTATGATATAACATAACTCACGCTGAAATAAGATGGATGTTGGAACATTAAAAATTTGATGATACCAAAACAATTATTTACATATTTTATAGTTTTATAACTAGAGATAACATTTATATTCTCTTAAAACCTTTAAATTAGGTATATGATATCTTTTATCATTTAAAATCGGCATTATGTTTTCTTAATATTCTTTTAAAAATTAGATATATTATGATGTTTATCCTTAAAAATGTAAAATACCTATTATTTTGATAATCTGTAAATAATGATAATATTAAAATTATTTAGTTAAAATTTATTTTGTTTACAATAATAATTAATAGTTGCATAAAAGTAATATGTAATATAGTTACCTATTGTTTTCTTTGGACGAATTGTTTTTATTTTTAAATATTCTCAAACCCCTATGTTATTTATTTTTTTTTTTAAAACATTTTTTTCTCTATAAATTTTTTGTTTTGTGAATCTTAAATATATCTTACTCTCATTTATTTGCATACACTAGAAATAAATATGTAAAATCATAGAAATCCGACCTCTAATTATAACACAAATGTGTAATAGATTATTATTATTTGAGATTTCCTTTAATAGTTGAAACTATTGTAACAATTATAAATATAAGTATGTTACATGACACTTATATATATATGAACGCTACTGCTGACCAATACATTATTAACACATACACACATACATACATATAATTGTAAGGCCTATGGCCATGACACCGAATGTATACGTAGTTAGTCGATTGTACACCTTCTAGACATGAAGTAGTTCAGGACTCCGTTCGACCACGTAAAGGTCATTTTTAGTATAGAAGATAACTACTGTGAGTAACTTTATTTATAAGCTTTTAATATACCTATAATAAATATTAATAATAACTGAAACTGAATCCTCGTTATTTACTTTATTTTTAAGATTCCGATATCTACCCCTGGCTACGGTAATTATATCTATAGGGTCCTACGACTCTCCCTAGATATCTTATATTTAACTGGTCCTTCCCCGAC
>VUJU01003875.1:0-19216 GCA_009835225.1 Aphis craccivora | reverse complement strand
TAGTAATAAACTATAGTAACAAATAAGGAATATTGGTATCCATAACATTTTTAAAGTATTTGATCGAACGATAAAACAATATTAGCCGATGAAACGCGTTGTGTAAAAATCCATAAAGGTATAAATAATTTTTTAGTTTCCCATTCAAGACTGTACAATATTAATAATTGTAATGAAAAAGAAGGGCGGTTTGAATTGATGGAGTAAGTTACAAAAAACTAAAATACTGAAATACATAATATTGTGCACGTATTATAATGCATCAGTTTTAGTGTTCGCTTTATGCGCGGTTATCGGTCAAGTATAGATTAAAATGAAAATATATAAGCCCACTAATGAGAATCTTTAAAACTGTGTCACGGGACAGTACCACGTCCTACATCACATTTGCTCATTTGAACATAATATAAAACATCTTTTTTTTATATATATATATGTATGTAAATCTATATATATATATATATTAACAAGCCAAAACAACATCTACACGCGTAATATCCTATTTAATAAATTATAATATCGTAACCTTGCATCATAATGGACGTGTCTACATCAAAACATGTAATATTTAACCTAATAGGGGCTTGAACGGTTTTTAATTTAATGGTTTACGTTTAATTCGTAAAACATAATATGAGCTTAATACAAAACCGTTGTAACACTGGTCGAATAAAAAAATACACAGATGCGAAACACTATAATATACCTGGACGAGAAATCAATAAAAAAAAAAAAAACAATTGATTCCCGAAATTAATTTCTCTATTGTTTGCTCGTCGACGTTACGGTAAGCCCCGTACATACATATAATATAGTATTAAAATATGTGAACAAATTGGCGGCACCAGTGAAAACAACAAAACGAGTAATCTCGTCGAGATTATTATTATTATTTTTTTAATCAAACGACGACTGCAAATTCAACGGACAAACGAAAGAAACACAACGAGTGTCTTCTCTCCGGGTGTGTACATACTATATTTACACGGCACATTGTCTGTTCGTCTTAAGAACAACCATGATAACAAAATTAATTAATATAATAAATTCGATGAGGTACTGTGTTTTCTGCACGCATTTATATATATATTGACAATAAAGATTATTATTATTATTATTATTATTATTATTCGACCAACGATTATTGAAAAACGAATACTCTGTCTCTCTATGCCCTGCCCCATTGACCGTTTCCAAACCATTCATGATATTTCATATTTCACAATATTATTCTATAATGAGAAGATGTCATCAGCGCAATATTTGTTTTCTCTTTCTGACCCACTCATGATGTAGCAAATTTTGGTTCATAACCAACCTTGTGTTGTTGGTTAGTATTACAGTGAATTGACCAATTAAACTTAAGAGCAATATCTGTGTTAGTAATTTTACTTTTATCGCGTTATACTGATATTATGCAAATTCTATGTAAAATATTACTATTTAACAATACCTATAACTTACACAAAAATTTAAATATTAAAAAAAAAGCAATGTACAAATACAGATAATGTTATTATGTTTAATTTTAGGTAAATTCATTCTAATATTTAAGTTAAAACCATATAAGAAAGGTTGTGTTAAATTAAAATAACTATGTTGTGTGTAGATCAATGAGAGGAAAAACAAAGAGTGCGCAGGCACTCTAAACGAATTTCCACGATAAAAGCAATCAACTCTGGGTAAACGGTTAATAATTTTTCTTTTTCATAATATCCGTTGCTGCTTTTGACGGGCAAGCGTATCAATCAAGCGCTATTTACGTATTTTGTGTAGATTATAATATAATTATTATAAAAGACTAGCAGCGTTATAGTAACTCGTATATTATATTATTTTATTTATAATATTATAGTATATTATATAGTGAAAGTATTAAAAACGCTGTTCACGCCACCGCCACCGCGGTGACTGTTGATTTCAGTGCCACCGTGTTCCCATTCGAAAAGTGAAAGATCCACTTCCCCCTCCCAATCGCGTTTCCCCTCACCAACATTCAACAACGCGATACTACCGGTAGACTGGAACCTACCGCTCGCCCGGCACGTACTTAGACGAAGTGTGTGTGTGTATTTTTAGTCGGGTCGTAGAAATTTTAATTTTAGAAAACGACAGACCCGGTCTATAATGAACGGACCTATACTACGTATATAATATAAATATAATAATATGAAATTACGTGTGCGTGCGACTAAGTAAAAATTAAATACCAAATACCCACATTTATATAATAGTATTATAGATTTATTTATTTACAACGGCCGACGAGCAGTCGAACGAGCCATTCAAATATGCAAAAGTCCGATAGGTAGGTAGTGAGCGAAAATAATATTGGTCAGTCGGTCGTGTTTAAAAATATTTTTATACAAGCTGAAAATCGGTCAGACGTCGAAATTCGAAACCAAGCTCTTACATTATTAAATGCACACAATTGAGTTAAAAGAGAGGGGCTAGTAAACCAACCGTCAATAATTCGTAAATGGCATTATTTTAAATCTAGATTCTAACGTATTCTATATACAATATACACATATAACATTGAAATATTATCGAATTAAATATCAATATTAATCTTCGGAGTAAAAATTTTTACATAAGGCTGCAGAAATAACAATTAATTTTTAACCGTATTATTAAATCGTTGACATAATTCGTTTTAATGCGTTTATTTTTAGTGAAAAAACATATCACGCCAGACAAAAACAAAGTTATTGACCGTGTAGGTACCTATATTAACATAAAACATGCCCAGTTGTACACGCATACGATCGCCGAAAACGACCCGAGTCAATAAACGACCACAAAATATGATGATCACTATAATACTCTCGTGATGATGTATACTACATATGGATTCATAGAAGCCGATACGCTTTTACTGTTATTACTCGTTAGTGAAACAAAAAAAAAAAAAGCGGCGGCGGCAATCTGATGCAGCGGACCGGATATCGGTAGTAACGACGATAATAAATAAACTTCAACGACGGACGGATGAATAAAAAAAATAATAATAATAATAAAAGACGGAGATTTCACTTTGACTATTTCCAGCAAATATAAATACTGTATGTACACGGTGATGGATGACTAAGAGAAAAAATTCAGCCGCGCGTGCGTACGCGTAGACGACGAAAAATCCGACTGGTTAAGCGGCTCCGGGGTGTAGGTCAAAATATGTCGGTTCCCTTTCTATAATAATAATAATATAATATATTAAACGTCGAATGACCCACATACGCGGGTACACCGGAGTTCGCGGTGTATAACACAATATCCCAAAACCGACGACGTTTCACCATTTTTATACACTCGAATATAAAAGTAGTCACGTCTGTCGGCCACTGTTATCTAACGCGTACGCTGCATAGTTCGTCGTCGGCGTCGTTGTATGTGGTAAAACGTTATTTTTTTTCCTTCGAGCGCGATCACACACGGTTCATTACCGAATGACAATACAGAACGCTCGTATAGTGTATTGTAATCGTCATCGTCCGGGTGGGGAGAAGAAAAAAAATGATTTATCTACCGACATTACCGCGATGCTCCGTTACGTGTTGGTTAATACGCGCATGTACCGAGTATTATAGTGCACCTATAGGTGCATTGATACGCGTCAAAAAACACGTAAGACCGATATGATAGCCGCAATCCCTTTCCACGACGGGCGACCGAGTTTCCTGAAATCATCGGGCCGCGAAGAAAACAAAAAATCGTGTATCGTGACCTTGGTCCGATTATCGTCGTCGTCGTCGTTTCGTTTCGGTCCATTCACCGAGCGCGTTCCCTTCGATTCGTGAAATCCTCGTCGATTTCCCTTCATAATGATAAATAATTACCACAATACGATACAACAACAATAATATTATTATTGTCGTGTCACGATCACACACCGTTTGCGATCGAAAGTCCTTGACTCGCACAACCCTTTGAACGAACAGACGCCCACACTGCAGTTATGTGTCCAACGTTCGCACGCACACGCGCACGCATACGTCAGAGATGGTGTGGGGAAAGGAGGGGGGAGACGTCGAAAAGAATTGAAAAAGAATTTCATAAATTATTTTAATACAACAACGGTCGTGTGTGAGCGGCATATATCATACATACAACACACAACGTCATAAACTGTAAAATTTCAACCAATTAACGTGTCATATGCGCATACGGGTAGCGCGTATATGAAACAAATAGAATATAAAAAACATACCACATCAACCCGCATTTGAGTTGTGCGTTTGAGCGATGTCCTTTCTTGCAGACAAATGTGCGTTCAATTAAATATAAATCAACTTTTTTTTTTCATCATTAACTTTCAAAAACACGCTTCATTCGATTTGTACACACTCGGATGCAGTTTTTATATTATAGAAACAATTTTTTTTTTTCGTAAATCGATCGATTTAATTTTTACGGGAAATCATAGCTAGTCATATAGTGATATAGTTATCATGCACTATATAATAAATTACAACCCGTCGTCACCTTGTAGTATAATACGTATCACTATTCGTCTAATAGTCAGCTAACCACGAATAAAATGAAAAAAAAAACGTTATCTACTATAATGATATATAAAATTATAATACGGGTGAGCATAAAACTTATCGACGTCTTTCAAAAGAAATAGGTACCTCGTGTGTATTCATAAACATAATATTATGCACTGTACGTAGGTACATGTTCCACACAGAATAGTATTGTATAGTGATATCGAGTGATATATTTTAGTTATAAAGACACCGCGAAAAAGTTTACTTCTCTCTAAAGCTTGGCCTACATATATTATCAGTCGAGTGTACCCTCCGCCGTAGATAGCAAGGTCAAGGAGTTATTATCGCGGATAAAAAAACGACCGTAAACCATTCTATACAGATTAACATAATAATAATAGTATATATAATATATATATATATGTGTGTGTATAATGTAATAACGAGCCGACTAATTCGACGATGACGACGAGTACCTACGTTGCACAAATCGGGATCGAGCACACGGTACATATTATATTAAATAATTGAAAAATGATAAAAAAGTTCGCTGCAGCGATCCGTTATAACGCATATTTTTGTTATTGTCACAGCGGATGGTCTACATGAAACGTTCTTTTACGATATATTATATGGACAAAGAGAAAGGCCTCCACTCTTTCTCCCTTGTACATATAGCATTATTATTATACTATATATTAATGTACCACCGTTCCGCGGCCGCCCAAGGTTAAGCTACCCAAGGGCGATATTGTTCTCCGACAAGCGCGCTGCTACACACCGCAACGGACGCGAAGAAGAAAACTACAGAGTATACGTATAGTTGTTACCTATTCTATTGTATGTACCGTTAGGTATTTTTTACGTTCGAAATATGCTTTACTATTATTATTATTATATTATCATTATCTGATGATGATGGGACGCGAGAGAATAAAAGAAAACGTACCAGCAGGCGATGAAGTTGCTGTATAATAAAGTAATATACCTATTCCCCTTTCTGGATTTTTTATAACTCATTATTATTATTTTTATATTTTTATACCTATGTTGCTGTGATTGTTTTAGTCGGTTTTTATTTTTTATCTCGAACACACACACACAAACGGTTTCTAATATAATTATATGTAAATTATTGTGTTTTTGAGAAAAAATGAAGGACCACGAAAAAAAAATATTATACCGTTGGCTCGGTGTGAGCGAATGAAATATATATATATTGTTGTGGGGTGGTGGGAGACTGTAGCAGCGGGGAGAGGAAAAGAAAGAGATACAGACACGCGAGGCTCAATGACCTACATATTTGTTTTCGTATCAGTCCGCGCGAGTGTGATGTGTGTGTATATATATTATATATATTATATATTACTGTATAGTGTGTAAACATACAAGGTCTATCCCAAAATTAATAATCCCCACCTTCACGTCAACGAAACGACGGCGACGACCACGTCGACGACGTATTATGGCTCTCGATACTACGTTATATTTCTTTCGCCATTTATAACGAAGTAATGTTTTCTTTTGTAAGAATAAAAAGAAAAAACATTTTGGCACCCAGAGGTTCGCAGAGGTCAACCGTCGAACTTTGAATAAATTTCCGTAACCCAATTACGTGATTGATACCCCGCAGAGTGTACACATCGTATGTTAAAATAATAATATATGTGTGTGGCCTATATACAGCGTGTACGACAGTATACTCGTAGTATATTATAGATATATATATATATATAAATACATCACACACAACATAATCGTTTAAATAATTTTTTTTTTATTATTATTATTTAGAGATAATTATTATTTCTTGCTGCATTTACACACATAAACGTTCGGTTATTACGCAATCGACGACGTGAATATTCCTAGTTCCACCAAGGTCGTTAAATTGTACGTGTACATAATATAATATATATAATATATATATACCGTGTAGTCGTAGAGATACAATAAACGTACACCTATATAGTTGCGTGTATAACTCGCGTAACTAATTCAACGAGTAACAAATTCGTTTTTTTATTTTTTATTATTCATATCAAAAAATGATTTTAAAAGTAATAATGTTCGTGAAAAAATTAACGCCGGCAGAAAAAAAACACACAAATGATCACGCTGTGCAGGTATATATTCCTACACCTAGCGAATAATAATCGCAAGGCTTTCCGTACTAAATAGGTACCTAGGTGATACACCGAGCGGTCATTTCGGTTTGTTTTTCTATTCGAGCGTTATTTGCCAACCATACGATATATTGTAATTATAAAAAACGTATAATGGTAATAATAACAGACCGGCGGCCGCGGCGTTTCAAGTGTTTGATTTCCTAACTAGGCCAAGTAAATACGGACGCACATAATACTTATTGCATTATTACACACATCAAACTTATAGACCACACGTTAAAAAACTATGACATTAAAATAATTTTATCGCCTTGTTGACACTTTTGACCAAAATATGAAAATCCTTTTCGACAAATTAATCAATAGGTTTGGTTTTTTTTTACAAAAGCTTTACACACACGCGCATGCACACGATATAAATTCAAAGAAGAGGGTATGGGAGCGTCACGCCAAAAAAGGGGCTGGGAAATTCAATCAATTAAAATTTGGCACCATCATATAGAACGTACACTAGTCGCGTATTGATGGGGATGAGGGGGGGGAGTTTTTACTTAACACAATATTATATAATAGGCGCGTTATCTTAAAAGAATTTCGAAAAAAAAAAATAAAAAAAATACAAAACCAATAAGCACTTACCGATTTTTCCACTCATCGGACTGTACGGGTCGTAGCTGTTGGTCGACATCGGGGACGTGCTGTAACCACCGCTGCCGCCGCCGCCACCACCGCCGTTGGATATGACGGTGTAGGATATGTGCGACGTGCCGGGCGACGAGGCTGGCGGCGAGTTGACGGCCAGCCAATCGTCGGGCCTGAGCCTCTTGACGCCGGCGATGTCGCTGAACAGGGTGGAACAACCGTTGCGGGACGGCGGGGCCTGTTGCTGCGGCCCGGGCAAGTGGCCGCCCGGCGGGCTGCGCACGATGACCGCGTCGGAGGCGGTCGGCAGGCCGTGGTAACCGCCGCCGGTGGCCACCTGCACCACGACGGGGCTACGGGGTTTGATGATGACCTCGGTGCCACCGCGGCCACGGTTGTACGACATGAGGCCGCCGACGCCGCCGCCACCGACTCCAGCGGTGGCAGCAGCGACACCACCGCCGCCGCCGTCACATTTCTGGTCCATCATTGCGGCCGCGTGCGGGTCGCACGTTATCACGCATGGACTGTTGCGGCCCGGCACGGCGTGCTGCTCGCCGCCGCGATTCGGCCGCTACGCGCACCACCCCGCGATGATGGCCCGCGGCTCGTCGTGACCGTCGTCCGGTTGAACGTCGCCGCGTTGGTGCATGTCCCGCACCCCGTACGAGCGTCGCGCACTGTCGTCCGAGAGACGCGACAACGCACCACTTTACGACTGTAATATAATTATAGAAATCGATACGACACTTCGCGGCGATACGACACTTTGCACGTCATCAACACGACACTGTATTATTGTATATGCGTAGTATACACGCGATAAACCAACGTGTTGTTGCTGCTGCTGCTGCTGTGACAGTTTCCAGACCTGCGAACAAAACCATAGCGGAGTTAGGAAAACGTGATTTAAATTATTTTCCACGAGTAAACGCGTAGCGGACTCTATGATGATGGGATTTTGTCAAACACCGAGTCGTTTGACGTCTATACATTATAATAGTTCTAAGTATCAGTTTCTATAGGTACATTCATTATGTTCAGTGGGGTAACGTGTACTTATGGTTTTTAATGCAAAACAGTTTTAAACCTCAATTATTGAGCAAGTGGGAATAATCAATAATACGCGATCGGTTCGTATGCAGCTTATAATAATACGCATATGGTAGAAATGTGATATAGGTTAATCGAAGAATACGCCAATCATCCATTTTTAATTAATTCGTGATAGATGTAAAGCACTACATATTATATAAGTACCAGAAAGGAACTTTACATAGTACATGTGTTAAAGAACACACTCCTTCACTTCTTTACTTCTATTCGGTACTATAGTACAAAAATCTGTGAATAAAGTATACTTTAATATAATAAAAATATTACACCAGTATAGACGTTCAGATTGAATGAAAAAAATGTTTACTTAAAATATTATGCTTATTGCGCCCAGTTTATAGTCATTTTAATATTTAAATATATTATAGTGCATAATACTATGGTGAGTAATAGGTAGCTATTTTATAACAACAAGATTACTAAATTGTTAATATTTTATATCTTAACGTAGTATTTTTTTTTTATGTTTTAAGAGGTGCTATTCAAGACATATACCTACAACTATATTATATAGTTAACACGAGTATACTATAAGAAATTATTGATTCAATTTTATGTATGTAGGTGTGTGCCTGTGTTCATGTTAAAATAAAATATAGATTATCAAGTACATATTATCGTTTACTGTTAGTTTTTTACTAAAAAATACTTATACTTCCCAGTCCACCCCTGTAATATTATAATCAGCAAAACTTTAAATTACCTATACCTATTAAAACAAGCTAAGATGAATATTTAAATCATAAAATAGTATAATCACATAAATTGCACACCGATATTGTATTAATATTAAAGCTCAAGCATAATGTTTAAAAAATAAAACGGATGATAGCACATGATAGAGGAGGGGCAAAAATTATCTTTATCTCGCAATAAAATATCAGTCTGGAAAACTTTCCTTCTCGCTTTCCTGATAACACACCCATGGTCCTATGTTTTGTTGACTCGCACAGCCGTTTTGATTGGTTGTTGTATATTACAAATATTGCAGAGGTCGTAGTTAATTTATAACTCGAAAGGAATAGAAACTAGAAACAGTAGAAACCAATATTAAATAGTAAACAATACTACACTATATGTACATTATACATATAATACGAACGTGATTCGTAACAATTCAGCGTAGTATAATAAGTACTTTCAATAAAAGTATATTATGGTCGAAACACCCAACGGCCGCGAGTCATCACTGAAGAATTTCATAAATATAATAATTATTATAGTCCACCCGACATTGGTGATGGCCGGTGGGTGTTCGCGGAACTATCATAGTTGTGACAGATTTATTTCCCGTAAGATCGACATTGGTCAGACTAGATTATAAAGCTCAAAGTTAAAGGGTCTTAAGGGTAAGGGGCTTTTTTTTAGATTTTATCAAAGATTTTGTAGTCCACACCATTGTTGAGATTCATTTAATTCGACTGGATGTGTTACATTCATAATTATTTATGCATTATGGTCATATGTTTTTGTCTATAAAAAATTATAACAGAATGTTCCTGGAAAGCAAAAAAAATATCACCGTCATTTACAATGGACAAGAAACGAACTAATTGTTTGGCATCTGAGTTTTTAATTAAAAAAAAAAAACATATGCATTCGAGCCAATTAAGATTTTTACCAACGACGAGTAATTTCGGTAAACAACAAATCTCAAATACATCATACAGTTAAGTTCAAATTGAATTATCTCTATAAATAGAACACGTACAAACAAAATAATAGTATATTTATAATATTTTTTACATATAACTAAAATAAAACCAGAGTTTATCGATAGGTACACCTAATTTTAACTGACACCCGTTGTTATCCATTTTTCTTTAATGGAGGCAGTGCACCATTCACGTATGTAATTGTTCTTTTTATAAATTTAAACATAACGGCCTATAACCTATATTTAATTCTAGATTTAATCGATAGGTACCAGAAAAAGAAACAACAACCATTAAAACAACTCATTACTAAATAAACTGGAAACGAACTGGTAACGTTTTTTTTATTTTTAGCCGATCGAACGACGATTACGATTCGCGTTCAATTTGAAATTTAATTCTGGCCATTCGCAGACAGACGAGTATACCCCCCATACGTGTTTACTAAACTGCCGAACGGGTATTTGTTTTACTAGCGTCGTACGGAAAATACGACAGTACGATTCCCGAGTGTGGGGACGACGACTTTGGCCAAATCGATTTCGAGAGAACGTTTCCGAACGACATGACAATCACAATAATGAGATACAAACAATCATCGGACGTGATCACGTTTGGGATGCATGCCCGGGCCACATGCACCAGACTCGACGGCCACGTACTGCAGCAAACGAAACTACAGACTTATGCGTGAAGGAGAGGGGTGCTGGTGGTTTTGTCCGTGACGTGTAAACAACGACGACGCAGTAACGGTGGTTTACGAATGTTTACGAAAACGCGTCGACGATGACGACGACACGAATTCCACGTCCTGCCGTGCAGATGTGTGTCACCGCCACTACTGTGCTAGGACAGGGCGGAAGTTTCGTAACGGCTACGGTGAAACCCAACACACCCACGAAAGATAATAAAGTACGACGATCTGCCGCGTAACGCACAGAGCACAGTGTCCCGCGAAGAACTTACGGCGCAAGAGTCTCGACGCTAAGATCACGAGGGAGGCGAACGACTTTCCAACAGACGAGTTTGTTTTGGTTGGTTTACGCCAATAATAATAACATCATCTGATAATAATTTAGACGGTAGGTACACACAATATACACGGCGTTTGGCGTTTGTAACGAGCAGAAAAACAATGACCCAAATCCGCGGACCCACGCAGCGACCAACACCGGCGAACGACAAGGGTTGACCGGGATCTCGATATTACCAATTATGACCGGTAGATAAGCGTTCACACGTCTTATCCGAGCACCTAAAAACCATCTACCACGCCGATCGCGGGGGGGAAATTATCGAGTACAAAACCATCGTTAACAACGACACGTCACGGCGTGTGCTAATTCGAGAGAAAGATAATATTGGATCGTAATATTAACATAATATTTTGTTATTAATAGAATAATAATAATTATTAATAGCTTCGTGTACGTAGTGGGTACATAACTAACCACGTCCGTCCAGGGAAAGCGGCTAGAACGCTACACACCACAACACACACACACGCACGGTTTACTCGGGCGACACAACGAGCACGAGAAAAATCGGTTATGTTAAATTAGAGCAATAAAATATAATAATAATACAACATGCAATAGCGGTTTTCACTCGCGTCACTGAGAATCGAATAGATCGTAGTCCAAATCGTCGACGGCGGTCGCGCGGTTAGACACACGGACGGTGCTCGACGGACGGCGCGGTGCGTACTGCTCCGGCGACGCCGCGACGGGGTAACGCGAACCGCACGCCGCCCGGCCGCTGAGCGCGTTCGGGGCTCGCCGTCGGCGGTCGGTCGTCGTCGTTCCCAGCGACGGTGTGCGTGTGTGTGACGGGGGGGGGAACAACGGTGCCGTTTGGTCGTCCGCGGGTCGGGGACGCGGCGACGGTGGTGGCGGGACGGAGGGGCGCGCCGGGCGTTTCCCGTGCGCGCTTCGCGCTCGAATGGGTGAACGGACGACGGTCGGGGACGGCCGCGGGACTTTTCGGCGGTGACGCGGGGCGGGGGGAATCAGTGGCGACCGCCGCCGCCGCCGCCGCCCGATCGTTCGCGTTCGGACGGACGTGGAAACGTGCCCGAGCGATTCTCAAACGTGAACCGTACCTGCGCGTGCGGCCGTGCGCGAAAGGAAAAAGACGGTAAGCGGCAGTCGGAAAAACCGGTACAAGGAGATCCTCCGACGCGGCGGCGGCAGCGATCAGAGATCCTGACCACTCACTCTCGCCGACTGCCGGTCACGGCCGCCGCTCGTCGCGGCGACGAGACGACGACGTGAACCATGACCCCCACGCGACGCATCAAACAAAACTGCACCAGTTTCTTTAATGTGCAACATTGTAACGTTCGTTACGAGCGATAATGAATGATGGCGCACAAGAGTCCGATTGCAAAATCTCAATATCGCTTAAAATACGTACACAACACGCGGTCAATACAATAATAATAATCTACCGCACAAGCCTAAGGCAAAGTTGTGAAATGTTTTCGATACTACAAAATTATATGATATGTACTAATGTATGAGTAAATATTATTATAAGTGTGTGTAACTGTATATAAGTATTAAGTATAACGTGTGTGTACTTTAAGTACCATTCGCGCTGTTGTACGACTTTTGGTGACGCGCGTGTTTGCTTTCGACTGGAGACGAGAGAGACTGTGTATAATACGTTGTTATCCATTGATTTCCATTTTCCCGCAATTGCAAAGAATTGTTTGTTTGGTGTACGATTTCCTAGTAAAACGTATTCTGTATTTTCGTTGCTCGACTTGAATTTTAAAACGAAAACATGTATACGGCGTAAAAATGTAAAAATCCTAAACACGCCACTGTACAACCATCGAAAACATAGGACTATTAAAGAAACTGATAAGTGATAATAAAAAAATCCCGCCCCGTACGGTGTTGTTTTTATAATCTCGACTTTTTTACACAGCACGGATCGTAAAAGTATTTCCGGGAAATATTGTAATTTGTGTTGTACAGTGAACACATAGCAATGAAATTGTTTTTTTTTTTTTTATCGATAAACAGTACACTGAATGTCTGATTGTTACTATAGTTCGGACACGGTATTAGTTATTATTATATAATATTTAACGTTTATTACCATAAACATCATCAACCAACGACGAATGAAATCCACTGCAGTAAAGTGTATACGTTAAATTATTATGGTACATAAAACAATACGATTCCATGCTTTTAATTAGATTTCAAGTACGTATATTATTAACAATGATTTTTCGTATATTTATTGTTCTACATGGTTTACCACACTAATAATTACTCTGAGCGCTTAACCATATTATTTTAACCGCCGTCTGTTGTGTGCAGAACACGGTATAATATGATGCTTATGTTAAATATGGTTAGTAAAAAGAGAATAATATAAATTTATATTTGATCTGTTCAAAGGTCATAAGATGTACATTGCAGTTATGTAAATAACCGGTAGCACATACCTTGTTGCGTGCTATACTTTACACCGCAAACACAAGTGAAATAACACGATTCGATATTTTTCCAACAGGTGCAACCTGCAGTGTGAATCGTAAATTAAACGACTTAAACACAAATATATATTAGAAAAATCGTAATTAATTAGTAGTAGGCAGGTATAGGTATATAGTAGTAATAATACTTATAGGTACCTAAGTCTTAGTATTATCATTCGATTTACCGGCGGTGCACTGTGCAGTATTATATTGGTACACTAATAAACGTACGAAAACAACAACAGCCGTTGCAATATCTCATTGAAAACAATTACGTATAATCGGATACCGTAAAACTATACCGTGCAATGTGCAAATTAATTGATATCCGCATTGGCCTAATTGTTTCACTTTTACGGTTTCCAGTCTACGGCGGCCGGTTAGGCGTAATATTTATAGACAGCAATAGAGCATAATGTGTATACACGTGTAGCCACAATGTTCGCGGTTATTGTTAGTATTGAAATTATATATGCGCTATAGATTGAACGAGGCAAACGAACACGAACCCATATATATAATAATAAAAAAAATATAAAGTTATACTACCTATTATACGTATTATAATTTATAATATTGTACATAGAAGCCAATACTCTATAGACTACATTATTTGTATGCGACGCAAGGTCAATGTGAATTCGTAATTCTGACCGCGTATCGTGAGTACACAACTATATATTGTTGCGCGCGAATGACATGATATTTCGAAATAATCAGAATGTGTAATGTATCCTCACTATCTCCTTTGAATTATCAAACGTTTTTGGAATATAACATATTATAATAATCATTCGCTATTTATTTTCGACCTCAAAATTGATTCCATTACGGCATCACCTGCAGCAGCAAATAGCTCTATAATACGTGGGTAAGTCTAGTAAATATTAGTCTTTACAATGCGACAGCGATAACAATATTATCGAACCTTTCAGCGCTTCAAAGTGATAACTGCAAATAAGTAAAGAAGTTATAAGAATAGAGTGTCTTACACTATGACTATACAGAAAAAATGCGCAATGATCCTGACCAATATTCTGAGGTTTTGTAAATCGTACATAACTGTTCAATAATTTAATTGACCGCCCCACTTCGTGCGATTACACGTCTAGTCATAATCTGTTGTTAAAAAAAAAAACTGTTGTATAGTTTTAAAGTTAAATATTTTGTTGAAAAATCCGCGACACGTTAAATTCCTATAGATAATTACTATACTAATAATAGGTGTGCGGCTATACTACGAGACATTCTGTAGCATTGCACCATCGCGTTCCTAACGATTTTTGTCTCGACGTCCGTCGTCGCAGAGTGCACATACGTGTATTATATAATATTATTGTGCACAGTAAGTACCTACATATCGTGACGTACGTTTCTGCATTTTGCGCGTTTCCATATCAAATCGCGGTGCGCGTTCGACGTATATATATATTATTATATTACTGCACTGCCCGTCGTGTCGTAGCTCTAAGATTTCCGAGGATCTCTTTCGCCGATCCTATCGGTGTGCGATATCACCTGCAGGACACGTCTCGTACACGCAATAATAACATAATTAATAATAATTACAATGTTTATTATCGGGTATGACTATATACAGTTCAGGATTATTATAATATATTCGTTTTGTCGAATGAAACCGAAGTGTTGCAGCGATCGGGCGGTCACGGCGAGCGGTACCGCGCAAGTGAAAGAGTAAAAAAGAAAACGAATAATATTTAATATAGACACTCGTCGGAGAAGAGTCTTAAATAACGACGATTATCCGATTTATACGGTGACGACGACGACGATGTGAACGAAACCGTAACGGAGTTTTTCTCTCAAAACCATCATCGGCGGCGGGCTTATTATTATTATTATTTATAATATAAGCGGAGAGACCGCGTCGTCGTTATTTAACCGGCAGACGGCTGCAGGCAAAGTGGGATGAAATAACGAATGATAATAATGTTATGCGCGTACGATGTGTATCACGTCCTCCTCTATGCGTACAACTCGTATAATACAGAAACGCGGTAGTGGCGTCGACGACGACGGGGTCAGTCACACCGCCGAGCGCAGCAACTATGACGCCGCGCCGCCGCCTGCACCACCTCGGCCACCGCGACAGCCATAGCCACCACCGCCGCGCGCGGCCACCACCCCCGGCAAATAGCGCATTATTATTTATTTTTATGCGCTCGGACGGCCGAAACCGGTTTTGGCACACACTGTGTATGGGTCACACGCGGGCAGCACAAAAACCGGGGCGCGCGCGGCGGCGGGTGCATTTCTGACGTGTTCAACGCGCGCCGCCGCCGCCGGCGTGTGTTCGCGCGCGCGATACTCCTGCAGCAGGAGGGTACGGCGAGGAGGACCTTTTTGAAAAGTATCGGTTACCGCGGACGAAAGCCGTAATATTTGAACCCGCGCGGTCGCTCTATCGTTAGGGGGGGGGGGCGCAGCAAACCGTAATATACGACTCTCGATGACGGCTGTAATTATTTTATGCGACGCGTAGGAGTTTACCGCCGAAAACCAAAAACGAATTCGATTAGAAAAACCCGACGGAAAAGTGCACAGCATGATCTAAAATGATATAATATTGTTGTCATATAATCGCGGTAAAGCCAATTATGTCTCCTCGTGACGGCTCAGCTATATATATATATATATATTATATTATAATTTAATGCGACCGTCGACGCGTCCCCCTCAGAGCTCCATCTGCGCTCACCGCGATAGTCGTGCGCGCGCGTCGATCATCGCGGCGGCGGCGACCGGTATTATATATACGTATTTTTGCGTGTTTCGTGTAAAAAACGAACAAATATTTTTTTATAATATTCGACCGAGTCTCCGCGGATTCAGTCGCGTATACACACAGCGCATATTTAATATATAGCATGTTTTATGTATGTGCATATATATAATATATATATATATATGGGTATACCCGCGGGACGACGGACACAAAAAAAAAAACCTAACCCAACTACTCGCAAACACGACCGTATCGGTTGTTATTTTATTATTATTTTAATACGTTATTCTTTTTCTCCATACTCGTTTGCCTTGAGATAAATCACACGACACCGACGGCCGATCATATATTATACGTATATAGTACGCGCGTGTGCAACAACCACCCTTTGCCACTTGCAACGACGTAACGCCCGCACTCGCCTGCGATACTAAAAACCGACGAGCGAAAATCCGCCGTTTTCACGACCGGCGTCTGTATAATAATATTATATACGTGTATAGTAAACTCCCAACAATAACGAACCATATTAGAATTTATAATATATTTATGCATCGTACCTACGCGACGCTGCGACGCAGAATATACCGGGGCTGGTGGCTGCTAATCATCTGTGCTGGGAAGACATATTATTATTTCTATACCCGCCGGTCCTCGCAGACATCCTCTAAATATTATACAGTCGGTCGTGTCGGTGTACGTGCTCGACGATAATCTGTTTCGTTAATCGCTGTGAGTTATTAACAATGTTTATAAATAAGTACGCATCTACTACTATATACGCTATTGAAAACGGAATATTAATAACACGTTTAACACCGAAATATACAGAAGAAAACGACGTATAGCGAATCGGTTTTAATGTGTAAGCGTATAGTCGGGATGTCGGATTATCATGGGTAAGCCTCGTTTTGTAAAAAGGATTTGAACTTTGCGTAATCAATATTATTGTGCTATATATTCGGACGCTCCAGAGAAATAGCGTTCAAACGAACAAAATAGGTCTGCATTTCAAATGCAAAATAGCCTTACAGCCTGCAATACAAACGCGCGGTGCGGTTGAAACGAGTTGCACACTTCATACTTTATTACACGGAAATAATATATATAGGGACGTAAATTTGAATTTTTCTACGGTTATATTTTGTGGACCAATCAAAATACTCAAACTCGTGCGGGGGGACACGGTGATCAATTCAGCGTTAAACGCGACGACACTTAAATTATACTTGAATTTTATATTGGGTACGCAATACGTATACAATATACATATATTATATTGTGCAACATTTTATCGTGTTCGTCGCATTATTGGACCGATTCGCCGGGACGACGGCAACAAACAAATTCGTTTTTGAGCCGAATGAGCCGATTAATCCTATATATGGTATATTATGTGTAATAATATCGAGCTACATTCAAAACCATCATCGCATAATAACGGCGTTTATACATTATATACCTATATAGTATATACCCTATAGGTATATCTATTACATACCTAGTACATCTCCAATTGGCGTCGATACGAAGTTATAATATTATGTGTGTACAGCAGGAGAACTACAACGCATACGATATAATAATATGGGAGTATGGTACCCGGTGGTATCGATTTTCCCTTCGTTCTGCACACACACTCACACGTAGCAGTCCCTCTCTCGCTTCGTCCCTCTGGTCTTCCACCCGACGAACGTCTATTCCGGCGACGATGCGAAACTCGCTATAGACTAAAATAATAACAATAATATAGATACCTAATAATTAACAATATAATACACAAATATTACACCTATAGTGTACACTGTACAGTGAATCGCTGTCGTAATGATGATAATAATAATACAAAATATTCAACTCTTCCGCCCCCCACCACCGGCCAAGCGGGGCCAGTGGGTGAAATTAATCATATACGAGCCGGTCGGTCGTTAATTAGTGACAGAGATAAACCTGTACGTTACGTTTATACACTGTACCTATACTACACACGCAACGAGATAATAATTATATATATATATATATACTTATATACGCAATATTACGCGTATATAGACGTTATGGGCGAAGGAATCTCTGCTCGAATCGTCTATAGTTTTGACGACCGTATACATCATCACCACAGTATACACACGGATTACCCACGACTGTAGTTATTTGCGCCAACAGACTTTCTATCATAACTATACTTTAATAGAGAGCTAATTTTTGGGTTAGTACAAAATTTAACATATTATGATGTTAGCACGCACTAACCCGGCATTACGATATTCTCTTGCAAATACATTGCATTCAACACGGCGGTGAAATGTATCAGAGATTACGTTTCTACGTGAAAATATTCGGTGTTCTTCAAATTATGAAATTATATTTCTATTATTACTTGTATAAATAATTTGTATAAGATTGTAAATCATTATACTCGACTAGTATTTAACAAATAAATACAATATATTATGAAATATGAAAAAAGGTTAAATATTATCTACCCTGCAGTACTCTCCGAAATACGCTAAATACTTTTTTATGAATTCTGCGATCAACATATCATTCATATATTTTTTTTCATATTCGTCAAGCTGCTTGTGAAAATCAAAAATTCCGTTCTTAAATTATGACGTATTTACGTTTTTGAATAATGTGGAATACATGTACCTAGTGAATATGCCACATCACAAAATAATAATAACCACATTATTGTTACAATATTTTAATTAATACTAAATTAGTATACAGTATACTCATATAATATATACGACACATATACTTATTTTAAGTTGATACCGCTTAATTTTCTTCACTTTCCATTCATATAAGTTATATAAAAAAAAAACATGTAGTAAAATATTAAAAGAAACTATTAATGTCTAATTAAATTTGCTATTTTAGTGTTTTCAGTCAATCGGAATTAGTTCTTAATTCTTATACCATTGTTTCTGTGAGGA
>VUJU01003874.1:0-22603 GCA_009835225.1 Aphis craccivora | reverse complement strand
GACGATCGACCAGACAGAGTGCCGACCGACTGTATTCCGAATCTCATGCTGTTGTGCGACGTATTTTGGCCAACGGCCCAGTACAGAATAATACACATATATGTTTAGTAGAGAATATTTATTTATTTAGAAACATAATAACATACTCGTGGCGCGAACACCCCGCAATTTTACTGTGCCCCGAGCCCCGCGTATCGTCGGGACGGCCCTGACTGTAAAGATTGATATCTTTTATTATTATTATTGGACGAGTAAAACTAACAGTTACCAGAAAATGTATAGATACCTAAATTAATATAATATTGTTTCATTCTCTTTCTAAATTATTTTAGTCTTAATACAAATTTTTTAAAGCTTTTAAAGTTGATTGGAATTAATAAGACTTCATAATCTTAAAATTGTTCTCGAATGTTTAGAAATTAAACTTGAAAATTCTTAATTTCAAAATAATTAATAATTGTCCTAAAATTCACAATTTTTGAATACTATTATTTATTAAAATTGATTATTATTTCAGACTGAAGACATACAAAACAATGCAGAAGAAAATCCATATCCAGATGACGCCTATTTAATGGTTAGTCAGTTGCATTGGGAGGATGATATAATATGGAACGGAGAAGATATTAAACATAAAGTTCTTCAAAAATTAAATAGCAAGACTAATGCTGCTGGATGGGTACCGAGTAGTACTAACCGTACTGCTCAAGCTTTTAGTCAGCCTGGAAAAGGAATGCTTCCTCTTGCAGGTGGATCAGTACGATTAGCTACATCCAACATAAATGTATCACAATCACAAAATAAAATGACTCCAAAATCAAATATGTAAGTTTTTTTAAATATAGAATTTTAGATAATATAAATATAGAGCAGTAAAAAAATTATATAATTTACCAAAACTTGTTTGACAATTAACTATTTAATTAAAAATAGTATTTTAGTAATTTATGATATAATTTAGTTTGTTTATATCACTAAAATATATGAAAAAATAAAAGTTTACTGTGTTGTAGTAGGCTTAGGAGGGTTATGCAACAACAGATTGCACATACTTTAGTTAACTTCTTCATTATTGTAGGGTTTGTCAATAAATCATTTGCGAATCTAGGACGTTTTCCCCTGTGCCTTTTCACCCACGATACAATGGACGTTTCCACCCTGAATGGGATAATTCCCCCCCCCCCCCCGGACAAAAATAAATAAATATTAAACATTATTATAATAATATAAAATGCAAATAAATATAAATAAATGTACTGTTTATGAAATCTAAATAATACAAAATATCACAAACTATCATAACACTGTGGATATTAAAATACAAAATTAAAATAATGAAAATCAAAAATATGACGGAATATAATAAAACTATTGATAAAAAATAAATATAATTATTGATCTATAAATTAAAATTTTTATTGAAGCATTTGAGTCATTTGATCTGTAGATGAGCAATGAGCTTCAATAAAAAGCAAAATAAATTTGGATGATTAATTCCCATTAGTATTACAAATTTATTATTCTACCCTTCCGAAATATTGTTTGTTTTATTTTAACAAATTGAGAAAAATGCTCTAAAAACTAAGAAAATGCATTAAAATCGTAAAAAAAAAAATGCAAAAAAATTTCTTTAAATTATCAGTATCATATTATATTAAGATGATCGTATATTTCTGGTAAAACCAATGTAGGTACCTATTTTCAAACCTATTATTATGTAAAAAAATATATATATATATATATTGTTTCGGGGAAGAGACGTCTCAGTCTGAGGGGGAAATGTCCAGTGCAGCTAAAATTCCCGGGAGAAAAGGCACAGGGGGAAACGTCCATATACCATTATTCGCAGAGCTATACTTTTTTCATTTTTTTCTGCCAATATTTAAGCTTAGTGGTGTCAAAAGTTATCCTCATTCTTACAGTTAAAATTTTTAATGTTAGGTATGTAAGATGTGTAAAGTAGTGAGGATGTAAAATCTAGTAGAGGCTGGTAGATATATGTGATATTATAAATTAACCAGACTGTGTTGTTTTTAATTTTAGATATTTATTATACAGTTGTATTGATATTATTCTTTTATGGTATAAATATATCTGGCAGCTACCATTGACTTGTGTCTGTCATCAGTCTAAGGTTATATATTTTTTATATTATTGTACAGTCATATTGGATTATAGCTTCTAAATGTTTTTATGTTAGGTCGTGTTAAATATATATAATGTACATATTATTGTTTTATATTTTTATACAACATTAATTTATTTTATTTTGTTTATTTATTTTTAACATTTTTAGTGGTTCAAAGCAACAGCCAATAAATGACACTACAGATGATACCTGGTATTCTATATTTCCAGTCGAGAATGAAGAACTGGTATATGGAACTTGGGAAGATGAAATCATTTGGGATGCTAAAAATATGGAAAAAATACCTCGTCCAAAAATATTAACATTAGATCCCAATGATGAAAATATCATATTAGGTGTACCTGATGATGTAGATCCAGCAAAACAAAGACTAGATAATGCTACTCCAGTTAAAGTAAAAATTCCTCACCCACATGTTAAAAAATCAAAACTTTTACTTGGTAAAGCTGGAGTAATTAATGTTCTTGAAGAAGATACTCCATTGCCTCCACCTAAGTCACCAGACAGAGATCCATTTAATGTATCAAATGACTGGTATGTAATATAAAGATTTTTTGTTACAATTTAAATCTATAATTGCTTATTCCACTATGCCATAGTATAAAATATTAAATTATTGATTTGCAATTTGTTGTAAAATATACAGTTACTATCAACCGAGGTCATCTGAAACATCATTACGTCTTAAAGTTGGAGGTGGTAATATCATCCAACATTCAACACCTATTGTTGAGCTAAAAGCCCCATTTATACAAACTCATATGGGGCCAACGCGTTTAAAATATTTCCATCGTCCTCCTATGAAACGTTATTCTCATGGTACTGTTACTGAACCAAAATTTCATACTGTGCAGCCTCTTTTGAAAAATATTAAAAAGAAAGCTAAGGTAAACAAAACATTGAATCAAATATCTAAATTGATCAAATATAATACTATGTGGGCATATCCAGAGTAGTGTTAAGCTTAACATTTTATTCAGGTTGAGTACATCATGAATTACCAATTATTTTATTAATTTAGCTTAGAGAACAAGAACGAATAGCTTCTGGAGGTGGTGATGTATTTTTCATGAGAACACCTGATGATTTAACTGGTCGAGATGGTTCAATTATTCTAGTTGAATATTGTGAAGAATACCCACCTTTATTGAATCAAGTATGTATAAACATAAATTAACTAAAAATATCATTATTTATTTGATATCTATTCTATAATTTTTAGGTTGGAATGTGCTCTAAAATTAAAAACTATTATAAACGTAAAATTGGTAAAGACCCTGGTCCACCTAATTTACGATTCGGAGAAATTGCTTATGCACACACTTCACCTTTTCTGGGTGTGCTATCACCTGGTAGAACAATTCAAGTTATTGAAAATAATTTATATCGAGCACCAATATATGAACACAAGCCTTTGGAAAATGATTTCTTACTTATAAGAACAAGGTTAAAAATTCTATATCATTACTTTTTTTTTTTTTTTAATTTTTAGCGTACTACCTATATTTAATTAATTAGATTGAAGTTGAAATTGATTTTGGCTTGATTTATTAAAAAATTAAACATACGTAATTAGTAATTACATATTACTATTTATATTAACTTTATAACTACAAATGTTATTCTATTAGTTATACATTTTTTACTTATTTTTAGGCATGCCTATTACATACGTGAAATAGATGCTTTATTTACATCTGGTCAACTTTGTCCATTGTATGAAGTTCCTGGTCCAAACTCTAAACGTGCTAACAATTTTGTGAGAGACTTTTTACAGGTAAAAACTAAATTTGTTTCTTTTTCTTTTTTATTTTTGTTTAATCATTTTTTTTTCTAATAAGGTTTTTATTTATCGACTATTTTGGAAAAGTACTGATTATCCAAGACGTATAAAAATGGATGACATTAAAAAAGCATTTCCATCGCATTCAGAAAGTAGCATTCGTAAACGTCTTAAGTTATGTGCTGATTTCAAAAGAACTGGTAATTGAAGGGAATGAGTAAATTAAATTAATAATAATTGCATAACTTGTATTTTAATAATATAGGTTCTGATTCAAATTGGTGGGTAATTAAACCTGATTTCCGTTTACCATCAGAAGAAGAAATTCGTGCCATGGTATCACCAGAGCAATGTTGTGCTTATTTTAGCATGATTGCAGCCGAACAAAGACTTAAAGTAATTTAGATATTCAGTTAATTTAGTAAATTGTTTTTCTATTTTTTATTAATATTTCTATAGGATGCTGGCTACGGAGAAAAATTTATTTTAACCAGCTTAGAAGACGATGATGAAGAAATGCAACTAAAAATGGATGATGAAATTAAAGTTGCACCTTGGATGACAACCCGAGCATACATACAAGCTATGAAAAATAAGTGTTTACTTCAACTCACTGGTCCTGCAGATCCTACTGGATGTGGAGAAGGATTTTCATATGTACGAGTACCTAACAAACCAACGGTATGTTATTTTTAATATCTTATTTATGTTAAATTTTAATATTATATCAATTATATCACTTTATTTAACATTTTATGTATAGATATATAAAAGCAGTTGTACATTTTTATTAATTTTAGTTGAATAAAGAAGAACAAGAAGCTCAGCCTAAACGTATGGTGACTGGAACAGATGCCGATTTAAGACGATTGTCATTAAATAATGCAAAAGCTTTATTGAGAAAATTTGCAGTACCTGAAGAAGAAATAAAAAAATTATCTCGATGGGAGGTTATTGATGTAGTTCGTACATTATCTACTGAAAAAGCTAAAGCTGGTGAAGAAGGAATGACAAAATTTTCAAGAGGAAATCGGTTTTCCATTGCTGAGCACCAAGAAAGGTAAAAAATATTCAAATAAAACATAAAAATTATGTATATTTTTTTCACATATAGATTAATAAACCCTGTTTTTACTATATAATAAATTGTAATTTTAACACATAAAATGATATTTTATTAAAAAAATTAATTGGTTGATAATTTGATATACCTATATGTATAAAGTGAAAAAAAATATTTAGGCTAGACAAATACCTAATAATAATAAATTATAGGTGTTAAATTTATGTTTAAGAATATGTATGATTAATGATATTTAAATTGAATGAATTTTTTTTTTTAAATTGACTAGTTAAGTAGAATATATCAACTTTTACAGGTAATTTGTTCACTTCATTTAAATACAATAGATTTTTTAAGACTAAAGAATATTTGGAAGTATTTATGTCATAGAAACTTTAAACTTGAATTATTCAACATATTATTTAAGTATACTTGTCATAAAAAATAAGCTGCAAAAATATAAATGTACAACTTAAATAATATATACTCAGTGGCGACCAGGGGTGGGGTTAAGGGGTATACCCCCCCCCGAAATTTCTACAAGGCCATAGTACTCCTTCACGTCGGTACACCTGACGATATATATTGTATTAATGTAACCCCCCCCCAGAAATTTTTTTCTAGTTACTCCACTGTATATACTTATAATTATAATATATAAAGTAATAATTATCGGAAACACTAACACAAATAATTTAATTATAAAACTAACTGAATTATAGTGAACTTAATAACAAGGTATCTGATACTAATTTATATCTTCCACGGTGAATGTGTTAATACTATTAGACCAATAATTATACTGCTTAAAATTTTAAAAAAAATATATAAGATTTTCTTATATATTGTTCTTTTTGTTTAAAATATTAAATTAATATGTTGAAAAAAAAAATATTTTTTAAATATTGTTATATTTTAGATACAAAGAAGAATGCCAAAGAATATTTGATTTACAAAATAGAGTGCTTTCATCTCATGAAGTGTTGTCCACAGATGAAGGAGAAAGTTTTGATGAAGAAGATTGTTCTGATATTGAAGAAATGGGAAAAAACATTGAAAATATGTTGTCAAATAAAAAAACAAGCACACAAGTATACACTTTTATTTCTTCTTGAATGATTAAAACAAATGACTAAATATAATAATTTTACTAAATTTAGTTGTCACTTGAAAAAGAAGAACAAGAACGTCATGAACTTCGTAAAATGATCATGGGGTGCACAAATGATGACATGCGTAAAAGAGACAAGAAAAAAATTGATGATGATGATAGTATGCAGTTTTCATCAACTGGGCAACCAGGTATGATAAAACATAATTATCATACAAATATAAAAAATAAATAAACATTTAATTCTGCTTATAGGTCGTGTACTTAGAATATATAGAACATTTCAAGGATCAGATGGAAAAGAGTATACTAGAACAGAAGTTGTACGTAAACCAGGCGTTATTGATGCTTATCTAAAAATTAGAACAACAAGAGATGAAGGTTTTATTCGTCAATATGCACTTATGGATGAAGCACAAAAAGAAGAAATGAAACGTGAAAAACGAAGAATACAAGAACAGCTGAGACGTATAAAAAGAAATCAAGAGCGTGAACGCTTTTCTAATAATACTAAACCACAGCCTGGTAAATTTATAACACTAAATGCATTTAATCACCATTATTATATTTCATGTTACATTTTAAGGTTTTGGTTACTCCATGGTCAACAAGAGCAACTCTTTGAGTAATGATGTACCAATGCCTACTTCTGGAACAGTTACTATACCTAAACCACGCATGGAAGCCACCCCACCGAGACCTCGTAAACCAAAGCCCAGTAAAATGAAACCTGACTTAAAAGTTAGATGTGGAGCATGTGGCAATGTTGGTCATATGAGAACGAACAAAGCCTGTCCTCAGTATAATCTTAATCCTAATGCTTCAGTTAATGTTGCACTTACTGAAGAACAAGAAGAAGAAATCGAAAAACAAATGAATGTAGAGGACGAAGATTTAGTTAATGTAGATGGAACCAAAGTCACATTATCCAGTAAACTCTTGAAGGTTTGTTTTTTAACCATGAATTAGCATACTATACACTTTAATTATGTACTATATATTGTAAATACATTTTTCTTTGTTTATTAGCATGCTGAAGAAGTAAAACGTAGATCACTTGTTTTGAAAGTACCCAAAGATGCTTTATCACGTAACAAGAAACGTAAGAATGAACTGCACTGTGATTATTTAAAGAAACCCGATCGTTCTGCTAACAGACGCCGTACTGATCCATTAATTGTTTTATCCACAATTTTTGAATCTATATTAAATGAAATGCGTGGTATGCCTGATGTACATCCATTTATTTATCCAGTTAATGTCAAGGTAAAATAACTGTTATTATTAGTTGTTTAATAAACACATCCGTTTAATTTACCTAAAAAATTGTGTTTTACAGAAAGTGCCTGATTACTACAATATAGTACAGAGACCTATGGATTTGCAATCTATTAGAGATGGACTACATTTGAAGAAATATCAGAATCGTGAAGAATTTCTTTCTGATGTTAATCAAATTGTTGAAAATTCTACACTGTATAATGGTGAATAAATGATGACAATATATTTTTTTAGTTAATTTTTTTTTTTTTTTTTGTTTAACTTACAATAATGTAATTAATTTTTAGGTGCTAAAAGTTCACTAACAGTTGCTGCCCGTCGTATGTTAGGTGTTTGTGTAGATCGTCTACATGAAAAAGAAGAACGTCTTATGTTACTGGAAAAAGCAATCAATCCACTTTTGGATGATAATGACCAAGTGGCTTTAACATTTATATTGGATAATGTTGTTGGTAAAGTAAAGACTATGAGTGAAGCTTGGCCTTTCATGAAGCCAGTGAATCGTAAATTAGTCAAAGATTATTACAATGTCATTAAACAACCAATTGATTTAGAAACCATCGCTTCGCGTGTTTCTAGTGAGTATTATACATATGTTTTACTTTTATATATTTTTACCAATATATTGCAATGGGAAATAAATGTTTTCACGCATTTTCTAAGTTAATTGGTTTAGTTATATCGAACAAATTGAAGAGTGATTTATAGGTATAGAATATTACTAAAATATTAGACCAGTCATAATGTACATACCTGTAACGTGACACAACAAGAAAGAACAAATTAGGTATCATGTACCTAGGTTAGGTTAGGTATCAATGGGCAATTCTACACTACATCCTACTAGAATTACTAAATATTAAAATAAAAAACAATATAAATAATAATATAATACAATTTGTAAAAAAATAAAAAAAAATGGATTTTTAATTCAAATATACGAACAAAATTTCAATAAATGAATTAATTTTGTGTAAAATTGAGTTCATCTATATTCATTATAGCCTTATGTATTGCATGAATAAGTGTTAAACAGAAATAGAATAGATCTGTAAGACAAAGACTGATGCCCCAACCATGATATGCTTATGCAAATTAGAATACTTGATTTTGAGTCTATTAATAGTTGTTATGACTAGGAAAAAATAAAGTAGATTATTTAATTATATAATTTTCTACATTTTAACATTTCATAAATTAAAATGATTTTTATTTTAAGTTGTAAGATATTTTTCTGAATATTAATATAAATTCTAAATTTTTCTAGGTCACAAGTATCATAACCGTAAAGAATTTTTGGCAGACATAAATTTAATCTATGAAAACAGTGTCGCATATAATGGTGAAGATTCAGAATTTACACAACAAGCTAAAAAATTGATAAGTGTGGCTACAGAATCATTAGAAGAGGTAAATAAATGAAACTGTGAATATAGCTATAGAAAAATCTTATTCCATTTAAATTCATATAAATTTCAGTTTGATCAATACTTGACGCAAGTGGAACAAAATATCAGCTTAGTTCAAGCCCGAGCTCTGGAACAAGTTGATATGGATTCTGCTGCTGAGGATGATTATGCAGACATGCAAGATGTTGAGGATGTATGTTAACTTATTATTTAACATATATATAAATTAATTAACAACATTTGTTTATATCATCCGTTTTCAACAATTTTTGTTCATATATTAAGTAAATACATTTTTTTAGAACCTAAATTCACCAAGAGAACACAAAGTGAACATTGAAGACATAGAATTCCAAATGGATCCAGACAGCAATTTCAAAACAGAAACTAATCATATATTAGAAGACGGTAATTTGTTTAACATACTATAATATATAATATATATTGAATGGTTTTAAATTTTGTTATGATTTGTTTTTAGATTTACATTGTTCGAGTGAAGAAGATGATTTCATGGAAGTCGTTGGAGAAAATCCACCAGATGATGACAGTCAACAAGTAGCGGAAGCCATGGTTTTGCTCGGTAACATGGGATACAATCCTGCTCCTGAAACTTTCTCCAACCAAATCCAAGGTGAAATACGAATATCATACTAATCTAACAGCATATAATTTTTGTTTTTTTAATAGCCGACGAAAGTATGGACCTCGATCCAAATTATGATCCTTCAGACTTCCTACCTACAGGTAGCCGAAATCTAGACACAAGTGATGAAAAAGATCTCGCAGGGTCAAGTAACAAAAATCATAGCAGCGCAAATATCCAAGACGATTTGGAAATCAGCGATTCGGATGAAGACAGTCCTCATGATGACAGCTTAGATATTAAAACCGAAGGTGATTTAGGGGAACTGTGGTTTTAAGTTATCACTATTTGTTAATTGTTTAAAATTTATTTATAAAATAATTTTATTTGTATATTTGATATATTTATTATTTTCATAATATTATACATATATTGTTGTCTGTACCAAATGTTGTACTTACTGTCTTGTACAAAATGAAAACATGTTATTATATTATTGGCTTACTTTTATAATTAATAAAAAAAAAAAGCACTTCATTATAATAAACAGGAATAAATATTTTTGATAATACTACAAATAAAGTACCTAGTGACAATTTATTTGGAATAATAAAATAAATGGTTTGAAATTCGCCAATCACAGCAAGACTGATTGCTCATAAATTTTAAAGCGTATCAGCTAAATCTTATTATTTTAGTTGACTATTCATTTGTCAAATATTAATTAATGCCAAACTGTAACAATATTTCTAGTACCAATAAAAAAACGTCATTAATGTAAATACTAAATAGTATACGTAATATATTTTGTTTAACAAAAACAATATAACATGACGACAAGTTTAAGGATTAGTTAAGTACACTCTATACCAGATAGCAAAATTGATTACTATCCAATATCCAAAATACAGTTGGTTAGTGGGCAATTAATTATTAATAAATAATTTAAATTAATTTAAATATATAAACATAATATTCTAAATACAGTAATAATAAATATACTTAATTAGAAACAAATTACCTAATGTTAGACAAAATGTAATAATTAATTTCATATTATACGTTTAGTATTGTACATTGTGATTTATTCTACACTCTAATGAAAACATTATTTAATAGTAAACAATAAATCATATAAAACAATTTAATTGCACATAAAATGATAAAACTATTTACAAAATAGTTTGGTAAAACAAAATAAATATAATAAAATGTCAAAAGTTATAATACATAAAGGTAAGCTTGAGCTGTTAAATAATATAACAGCTCAAAAAAAATTCTATAATTTGTATAATAAAATGTGTCTTTTGTATTAGGATACAATTAATAGAAACAATATAACAATCGATACAAAAACAATTTCAATGTAATAACTTTGATAAATAATAAATTATGTGTATAAATAAACGTACTACATAGAAGAAATAATAATAAAAATTAATTGCATAACAAATAATAAATTTGTTGTAAATTTCTAAATCACTTAGTTGATGGTAACATTTTAGCCATAATTTATATAATAAAGATGTGCAGACTGAAAACATAAGTTAGTTAACTATAAAATCTAAAAAAAATCAATAAGGTATATAATAATAGTATACATTTATCAATAAAATTAAATTGTATACTGGACACATACAAAGTTAGGTAATATTTGAATGGATTGTAAATTTAATAATTAATTCTTAATTAACTTAAAAGTAAATATTATATAAATATAATAAATATTATGATATAATTTCAAGATTCTGTTGTACATTTTGAGCAACATGAGTATATCTTATGTAATAGAAAATCTATGATTTAAAATCAATAACAGGAAGACTAGCACCTAAACCCAAGAACATTAAATATTTGTATGTTAAAACCTAACATTAATTAAATAAATTAATATTTAACAGCTTTTGATTTAAGTTTGGCACACATCATGTCTTAAAAAATAGACAACATGAATATTATGTAATAAAAGCTTAACAGTTAAAATTAAACTTTATAATTATTATCTAAAGTTGAGATTGAAATAAAAAAAACTGTTTTTTATCTACTGCTATACAATAGACTAAATAAAATCAATTGTTTACAGACCCAGTTTTTAATACACTAAGTATACAATTAGTATTTAGTAATAAAATAACATAATAATGTTTACAATTGGGGTCACTCGTGGCCGAGTGGGTCTGAACACTGAACTAATGTTCTAGTGTCCCGGGTTCGATTCCGAGATAGCCACGGGTCATTTTTGCGTGTAGTGGCATCAGGAATCTAGAACAAGCCGACCAATAATTACTGTCCCCCTCACCCAACCCCTTGGTTAACTAGACAAATATAATTAACCAAAAACCATATTCAACACCTCGACATGTGAAATGAGGCCAGTCCCAAAAAGTGGTATTTCACTTAGAAGGTAAAAATGAAGATGTAAAACCGTTGATTATTATAATGTTTACAATTATTTATTATTGGTATTTTATATAATATACAGTCAATAATTATTACTAAAAAGGTTGTTTATAGGAGAAAAAATAATTGTTTTAAAATTTAATTTAATTTTTTTTTATTAGAATTTAGGTGCCAGTAATTCTATTAGAAAAAGTTCTGTAAGCATATTTTCAATATACTAGTACATAACACAGAGCAGGAATTCTAATTTAAAATATGTATATGTTTATTTTAAGATATTTTATAAACAAATAGGAGAAATAAGGTATTGTTTTGATATCATATAATTATAATAAATAGGATTTGCAAGAATATTATATGAAAAAGTGTTGATGGCAATATTATTTTCTTATTTGAATCGTCAAATTGTTATATCATAATTCTCGATAGATTTTGTATAATTTTAATTATACATATTTTTCCTATTAGCAAATATTTTCTCCAAAATTGTAAGACACTACCACATTTGATCAATACATAGCAGTGGCATAGCCAAGGGAGGCTAAAGGGGTTATAGCCTCCCCATTGGCTGTATTTTTTATATTGTTTTGAAATATTTAAATTTAAATATGAACATTTTCTTAAAAATTTTACTAAAATATTTCTTGTTATTAGTTGTATACTTGTGTAATAGAATATTTGAGTTAAAAAAGTATAATTAAAAGTATTTAGCCCTCCCTATAAAAAAATCCTGGCTACGCCTCTGATACATTGTAAGTACAATAGAGCGAAGAAATATAAAATATTATTGTATAACCCATTTACATAATGAAAGGGTCCATCCAGCAATGGCACTTCAGCAATAATATAACTGTCAAATCAGCATTAAATAAAATAAAAAATAAATGCATAACTGGCAACTGCTAAAAAAATTTTAATTAAGCAATTTTAATCAGCCTTCTCAGGCCCCAGTACTCTTGACTGAGCTTTAGTCACTCATTCATATATTATATAGTATATAATTAAACAGTCAAGGTATTTAAATAAAATAACTTTTAAAAAAAATTGTTATTAACCAAAATTAAATATTAGATCCTAAAACTGCAGTATCTATTTAGTTCCCAGATAATTATTTTCCCGTTTGGAATAGTTAAAATAAAATATTTCTGATAATTGTATTATTACAATTATTAATAGTATTTTAAATTGATCAAATGTAATACATTAAGAATTTGGTTCACCTTAGTAAATAAAATACTGTGTATCATAAATATTAAAATGTTTTCCTTATAAATTAGCCATATAGTATGATGTTTACTTGAAAATGAATAAAATATTGTATGAATCCAAGAACAATTAATAATATTTAAATATTGTATACAATTCATTTTTCTTTTTAAATTCCTAATCTTACTATTACATTTTCAAAAACTTGAGCAAATAATGTTTTTATAATGATGTGACTTTGAAATCTAACCTAATGGCGATATTTCAAAAGACATTTGATATAGAGACAACCAGACCTATTAATACATTTATATGCAAATTTGTGTTTAATGCTAAAATGACAATCGTTGTTAGAGTACTTTTATTTCAGTATTCAAAAATATGATTACATAATTCGATATCAATATCAGATTAAATAGTAAGGATTTAACCATACTACTATAGTAACAATTTAATATTCAAAACATATTTAATGAATAATGACTAATCCAGTTCATTATTTAATAACTAATACAGTTTTCACTGTTAAATTCATCCACTGGATAATGCAAACCACCATATATTACAGGAAAGTTATTAAAGTCAAATAAACTATCGTTGCTAATTTACATTACCTGGAAAAAAAAACCTATTTGCTGGTTTATTCAGAATAAGAAGCAACTACTGTATTTATTTTATTTTAAGCTCAACAATTAAGCAAAAGAATAAGCAGTTATTTTTATCTTGAAAATAAAACCCACAAAAATATAAATAATAATGATAGCGAGTTTTCATTATTTCAAAAATTGATTGCAGAGGTTCTAAGTACAAGACAACAGTCTTAGTATAGGAACATAATAAAGGCCAAACAATTTTGTTTGTCAATTCTATGATTGAAAAATGAAATAAAAAATAATAATAAAATAGTATAACAACCATGGTAACCATTTAAGTTTGGCTTGATCCATAAGTACCTGCCGGAGGTCTGTACATTTGTGGTAAGGTAAAGTGTTGCAATCTGTTAAATGCATATTTTCTGACACCAGTGTTTTTATATGTATTTTCTCTCCTACACCCCTCACTGAAAGATATAACAAATTCAAATGGCATATTATGAAAACTGTAAGTTTTTCTTATTTATTATTTTCATTATAATATACAAACAATTAAATATACCTTCTCATACAATCTAATGCTTGCTGAATTTCACTTTCTGCAAGTCCATATTCCAAATTTAAGATAGAACACTGTTCTAATGTAACAGACATACCTGTTCGGTCTTTTGCACTTTTACAACTAGTAAATCTTAAACCTAAAGTTAAAAGAATTATTCAGGTTGAAAAACAAATTAATGAAAACAATACAATAAAAAAAAATAAAAGCATTGAGTAGATATAAAATTTAAAATAAAACCATAACATTTTTATCATAGATATTTTATATACTTTACCTTTTAAACGGCGACACACTATAGCTGCTGTTTGCAGTATTTCTACATTTTTACTCTTACTGCTTTGTAATGAATCTTTCAAATTGCTCATTAATTCTGCAACAGAAGTGCCTTGCCGTTCACAATCACCATTACTGGATAAATTAAGTTTACGGTATCTTGAACAAAATTCATTTAATCTTTCAAAATTGTCAATATTGCTACTATCTTGTGGTTTTGTATTTCCAAGGTTTTCTGCAATAGTCGCCATTTCATTAATACCAATATTAAAAAAAACAGGTGTAACCCGAAATGGAGCAATATTTTTAGAAGGCAATAGAGATTGAATTAAATCAGGAACTGGTAATAAAACACATAAAGAATTCTTAGAACCCACGATTCGAGGCATGATTTCATCTTTTGGGTTTTCTCTACAAAAAAAATATATTAATTATTAAATAAATTTATTTAGATTAATCTATAAATAATACCTAACAGCTTGCGATAATGGTAATAAGGTAAAGTTCACAGTAGCCAAATCTTCAATGGCAACAGCCATGTCACCCCACATATCAATTTCATTACCATAGTAACTTAATAGACATTCAAAAGAGGCTAAACAACCAATTGAAGACAACACATACAGAAATTCAGGTTCAGGCTTTTGACACCACAATCTTGCCATTAAACCACTAACCAAAGCAGTCAACTAAAACAAAATTAAAAATAAGCATTTTTTAAGTATAATAGCAATTATTTATTATAATTACCGCTTGTGAAAAACAAACATGTCTCCGGTAACGGACATTGCATGACCTTTCAGCTGAACGTTTATCTTCTTGTACTCTGAAAACACTATGCGTAAGTCTAGCAGTTTTCAAAAGTCCATCCATAGCTTGACGAAGTTTACGCATGCTTGGCTTTAATTCAGAACCCCAATCAGTCATAAGATTAAAATCAAGTCCTTCTGTAAACTTGTTTCTGGAAGGTGCACTAAACACATAAAATAATATATTTATTGAATAACTTAGTAAAAGATAAAATATAAATATAATCACTTGTTATTAGAAGTTTTTTGTGCTTCATTATCAGACATTTGAGTCAATCTAGAATCTAAGCTCACAGGTTGCTGAGAATTTGTTGGCTAAAATATTTTACAGTTATTTGAGTTATTATAAATACTAAGTAACATTAATACTTTTGTCATATTATATTATAATTTATAGTATTATATAATTATAATTTAAAAGTATAGGTAAATTTTATATTTTTTATTTTATACCAAAATATATATTATAAAGAAAACATTTTTTACATTTGATATCATAGTTAACATAATATTAAGAAATAATTTGCATTGTAAAAATAATTTACCTGAACTGTCGATGAGTTTGAACGAAAACTACGACATCTTTGAGACCTCAACCTTACTGCTGGACTATTGCAACGGCCACATAAAAATTTAACTTTGCTCACAAGACACATGATACTTGCTTCAATATTCAACTGAGTAAGCTCCCAAGGTTCTGGTTCTTCAGTAGGCTTATAATAGTTAGCTGACGGTGAATTACACATCGAATAAGTATCCAAAAATTGACCTGTTTTCACACCACTGCCGCTTTCGTTAATTAGTGAATTTTCTTTAGAACCTAAAAATATTTCATTTAAATATCTTTTTATAACATCTAAATTTATAAAATATATAGTGTAATGTAAAATTTTACAAATAGCATACCAGAAATATGGTTTACATCTTCTTGATTATTGTCCATTTCACCCTTAGATTCTGGAAATACAATAAACTGTTGTTGGTCTTCATTACCGCTCAAGTCATGTTCTTCTTGGATTTCTTTTGAATCAAACTTCATAAAATTCCTCAAACATTTAGGACTTTCAGGAGTGTACAAATCCTCAGTATCTGGTGATTGTAAATCAAAATTTATCTGACTTGCTATACGTTTAAATGGTGATACATGATAATTTGAAGTATCTTTCACAGATTCATTCACATCACATAAGACAGGTGTCACTTTATGTTCTTCAATAAAATTTAAAGCTTCTTCAACAAGCTTTGGATCCCAAAGGCTTAGCAAAATACGAGTCTAAAAATTATAATGTTAAAATTATGTATAATATAATACATTCTAATCATGTAGGCTCAATAGGATTAGCTATTTCTTATATAATTAAGTGTAACAAATAGTAATGAATAATTAAGAGCAGCTGATAACGTTTATAAATAACTTATAGCTTACAACAGTTATTTAAAATATTAAATAGTGCTAAACAGTAGTGCTATTTGAAATACCAATGACAAATTTTTATAGAGTAGTATTTCGACCACCCACCCCAAACCACAATAAAATTCATTAACTCACTATCATTAACAACTGCTTTTTATAAGCAAATTTTCAAGTATCTCTTGATGCATGGTAGAACAAAGATTTATTCTTAACAATTTTAAGTCCGAAGTGTCTACATGTCTAATCTAACCTAACCCACCCACCTTCTTAAATTAACTACCTGTGCCATTTGTCACAGTTTAATTATATTATTCCCACCACTTGTGCTAAACATCAAACATTTTAACAATGACTTTTAAGTATAATTACTTTAGATATCATATCATTACAAATTGGCATCATTCCTGAGGTTTGTTTGTCTTTAGCTAAATTTAACAAACTTTTCATTGCATCTACAACCTCTCGTCTTAAAAGTTTAATTGCTTGAATTGCATCAAATGCCATAGTAATTTTACTACTAGCCATAGCATGACCATTTGTTTTAAGAGGTGCTTCTTTGAGTTGTTGTAATAGTCTAAAAACATACATACATATATACATATATTACATATAAACAAAAACATAAACTTTGTTTTTTCTTCAAAATCCATTTTACTTTATCAATCCTCCAGTTTTAGACTTATGTGAATGCGCAGTAAATGCACCAACTGTTATTGTATCATAAAATCCACTTTTTTTTAATGTATCATTTTGAACCCAAATGCGTTGTAAATGCAAGTTTGTTGGTGCAAACTCTAAAGAACGGTCGTTTTTACGAGAACTTGGTTTAAAATGAACCCCTAAAAAAAATTAGAGTGATATAATATTCATTTAACTATGATAAAGAAAATAATTAACATATAAATGTGGATGAAATATGTATAAAATTATTTATCTATGAAACAGTCTATAAAAAATAAAAATAAGCTAAGTAGTCAATAAAAAATATATTTTAATACTAGTAATTTAAGAAAATATTTCAATAAAATTAATACTTATCAACATATAAATTTACCCTTTTGATTTTCCAGATTTTGTTTAGCTTGAGAATACAAATGTAATAATTGTAAATGTCGATCAAGTAGTTCTACTTGTTTTGAATGCCATGGTTCAGATAATTCACCCATGCCTGACACTTCTTGTAAAAGTTCTTTTTCTTCAAGGATCCATATGTTTCTATGTACGATATTGGTTAATTTTTACTTGTTATCTAATAACTTAGATGAGTAAATGCTTACAATAATTGTTGTGGTAGATAAAAGCATAACTTGCTTTCAGCCATTATTTCATAAACAGATATATCACCCCTTAGACCAGAATGAAAACGATATGTCACAAATGATACATTATCAAATAATAAATATAGATAGTTCTGTAATGGAACACGTAATCTGGATCCCAGTCTTGGAGGTAATGATTGTGTTCTTCGATGATTTACCATCTATAATAATTAAGATACGTATATATCATAAATATATTATGATAAATATTTTTTTAATTAACTTACGGGAAAGTTATGATTGTTATACATTAATGATTTGCATGGTGTAGATTCTGTACTCATATTATGTCCAATCTGTTTATCCGGGCGACAAATCGTCATGGACACAAAACCAATAATTTTATCTAAATCAGATGTAATACTTGGCGAAGACAGTGGCAAACGGACACGTTGCCCATTGTTTCCTGAATGAGTAGTTTCTAACAATGAGCTAAGTGTTATTTCACAATGTCCCATCTTCACTGCAGTTCCAGAAATACATTCTCGGACATCATAAACTGATACTCGAAGAATACAATCCTCAGTTAACCCATCACTACGTTGTAACCATATAGTTCTCAAAAATGTTGGATTACTATTACCAATGATAACTTCTGTATTAGCATAGTTTATCCAAACATTTTCACTTGGCACACAAATTGATACAACAATTGCTGGATTTGGAGAACGCCCATGCCCATCACACATCAGATTATCACAAGAAAAACATATTTCGCACAATGGTACTTTTGTTAGATCTAAAACATAGACATAGTCACTAGTCAGGTATAAAATATTATAGTAAAAATTTAACTATTATAGTTTACTATACATATAATGTACTAAAATATACCTAGTTTAGGTTGATTTTTACGTAATCTCCACATATTAATATCTAAATCAGGTTTTCGTTTTTCTTCTAATTGCCTTCTTAAATTTAACAGTCTCGCCCGCATGATTTCGTAGCTTGCTTGTTTTATAGCTTCTAACCAAGAATCTCTTTCTAATTCAGTATGTGCAGCAATTTGTTGACAAATACCATTTTCAAATACTATTAATTTAAATTATTAATAATTATATTATATACCTATTAAAATAAATATAATTTTTAACTTGAAAAAATGTTACCTATTTGAAAACTAAATGGCCCTTCTGGTGGAGACTCATCTAGTTGTACAGAATAATTTTGAAGAACAATAACACCTAGTAAATCTGATAGCTGATCATGAGACTTAAGATAAAATAATAAATTTCCTCTTAAACGACACCAACGCTCAAAATTAGCTTTAAAAAATAAAATAAAACATATATAAGTATTTTCAATGAAATATTTTGAATTGAAATTTGATTTTAAGGTATTTAACACATGGTAGCTATTTAAGTAAAATTTATAGAACCCAATATATTATTTTGAATAGTACTATACAATATATTATTATAATAACATTTAACATTAAAAACCAAAGATAATTATAGTAATAATATTATGAAATTAATTAAAGAAATGTATTTTTATTTTTCAATGTTGGGTAAATTTATAATAGACTGCACTTAACTCTGATAACTCAAAATTGAAATTAAAATAATTCAAAACAAATTATTAAACTAATAAATATATGTTTATAGATGTGTGCACGGGTGTGGCTGATAGAAATATAAACATTAAACACATCTGGATATACTCAGAATTTTTAATGTGGGTACTCTCAGATGATGGTTCCATAAAACATACATATAATATAAAAATAAGATATTTAAGATAAATAAAAATATATTTTTTACGGTGTATATTCAAATTTTAACTTAATAAAGAAAATATTTTAATAAAAGTAAACTGTAGCCAATTTATCAAAAAATTCAGCCCACTCCTGTATATATGTATATTGTATAAAGAGTACATCATAATATATTATACAAAGATTTAAATATGTAAAAATCATCCTCACCTGTAAAATGAGAAAGGATTATAGGTATAATATTATTTTCATTCAGAATTATATAAGAAAAATAATGAAAGTATAAAATTATTGTATTAGTTACATTAATAATTTTACCTTGAGCTTTAACATAAAAAATTAACACTTATCAACATGCAGGGTTCAAAGATTATTTCAACATAAATAAACAATTAACTGTTAGGTTGGCTAGTAATGGGTTGCACATGGATACAATATCATGCAACAATACATAAGTCTCATGCTAGATATTAATGGAAACTAAATGTACAGTCTTCTTATAATACAAAGGTGGGAATAACTATTTCATAAACACTTTATTAATTAAGTTCATAATTTCCCTACACTTAATCAAATTTATTGGCCATTAAAAGCCAACCACAAATAATAATATTTAATTTAAACTTATAGGTAATCAATGATATAAATAAATAAATACAATATATGTACACATAGACATACAATTTTTTGTATATAATTACTAGATTAGTTTATTTAGGTATAATATCGAAATTCAATTTCCTATACTGATATCTTAGATTTGGATTTGCATGCATTTAGCATACATAAACTATACAAATTTTATTTTGCAGTATAATAAACCAGATTGGTTTAAACAAAATACAGGTATATTTTTTCATTGTTCTATCATACCTTATATTTTTTTTTATATCATATAATTATTTAATTATTCTAAATGCTAATAATCATTATACCTTTATGTGATCCGCCATAACAGTTCAAATCGCTTAGACGTTCTCGCTTTTTGCTTCGTTTTGAATCTCTCTCTGAAATTGTTTAAATAAATCTAATAGTCTAAACATCAATTATGATTAAAAAAAAAAACATAAGACCTCCAGTCTCTTAAACAAAACAAAAACAAATAATTCAAAATGCAATAATTAGATTTTCTTTTGTTAAATGCTAAAATAGCACAACTCACAATCTTAGAAATCCACACATAGAGTACAATTTCAAAAATGTTATTTTTCTCTTTTATAGAAATTGTCATACAACTCTATTTTAGTTTGCAATAATAATCTCAGTTATAAGAGCGTTGATTAATATTTTTACTCAAATTGATTTTTATAGTTTTTACTTTAGATCTGGTGGGCTAGGTATAAGTTTGTATAATAGTTTTTTAAAAATGCAACAAATGAATAAAATTGTATCCATAATAATACATTTTAAACGCAAAATAATATTATAATATCTTTAATCGTTTAAAATTTTCTCATTTTATATTTGTTTATAAAAATTCAAAAACATAATTCTTTAAATAAATTAAAAATTATAATTGTAAAAAAGAACAAAACAATGCGTTCAATAAATTTATAATGCCATACAAAAATATTGTGTAGATATCAACTTTTTACTAAAAAAAATTTGTTAGAAAATTGCATTAGTTATTCAAATACAAAGCTTTATCCCACAAACACAAATAAGTAAAGTTGCTTACTGCATGAAATTTTGAATGAAGAAACTACCCATTAGTGACACTTCTGCAATGTTCTAAAAAACGGAATCTAAAATTATTTAATGATAAAACAATAAATGAATTATATTTTTATCATAAAACAAAGATAATTTTACAGGCTTTAGCTATGAATGGATTATTATTAGTTGATGTATATTGAATTTGATTATAGTAACATTATGTCATATTATTATCGATCTCAATTTTATCTTGCGAGTACTTATTTATAGTCATTTATCATAATAATAACAACCATAAATGTACTAATAACTTACCTACTCATAACTATTTTTATGTATACTCTGTTTTTTTTTTTTTATCTGAGTTTTGTTTAAGGAGTTTTTACATAGATAAAATAATTATATTAATTCCAGTTATGTTATATATTTTCAGTTATTTCAAAATTGGCCAATATGTTTTTATACACAATGTTATATGGTTTAAATTCAAGACTTATAAATATAATTAAATCAATACAAATACAATGATATTAATGTAAAAGTACTAAATTGTATCATGCAAAATTACAAACAATAATGAAATCAAAACACACACAATTCATACATAAACATGCCAAGCTTTATGTAAACTATGCCAATATTAGATTATAACAGTAAGTCTCTAGGGGTATATGAATGGTAAGTTTGTACTTTGTTACACTTTATTTTAATTTTTTACTTATACATTTTTAAGAGCCAATCAATACTCACTCTCAGTTCTTCTAAAAAAACCTTCTTGGCGTTCGCGTACAAATAGCAGACCTTCTTTGTCAAATTTATTAGATGGTTGTTGTGCCAATGTGATCATCTCCTGTTTATTGAAACGCATTTCATTTGTTGGACCTAAAAATTTGGCAAGTCAAATGTTGAGCGTGGAAACCATATTTGAATACCTACTTACCAACAAGTCTACCGGGTAAATTGCATGTAAAAAATACAATAGTCAATCATGTTTATTAGGTGTCCACTGATTTTTGACTTGACACAGTGAAGAGCTGTGTTGTCAACCAAAACGAATTTCCATTCGCAGCTTCCGCTAATGACATTTCTACTTAGAATGTTACGAAAATAACATTATGTTTAGAAACGATAAAATTGTATCTGTATAAGTAATAACTAAATATAAAATAATTTAATAATTAAGAAAAGAAATTAAAATTTGAATAGGAACCTATTGAAATAAATATTATTATTTTCGTTTCAGATTATGATTATGAGTGAAACGATGAATAT